>JAOBRC010416345.1:0-12260 GCA_027575255.1 Scolionema suvaense
TGACAGTCATCATCACGGCATCCGTTGCAGGAGGAATAGGCTATGTATTAACAAAATACGACGTCGGTAGCTACTTGCAGCAATTCTACCAGAAGTGGTGAAAAGGCAACTAGTAATGTACTCACCAATGCAAACGCAACCCAGAAGCATAGAAGCACAGGTGCTAGATAATAACAATGAATCTAGGACCATAGAATACTGAAGGATGATTGAACGCCAATTAGTAGGACAAACTTACACATTCTAGGCAGATACTCTAAGGTCTTCAACAGACATGCTAACGTTCAGCAACTTTTGCTTTTTTTCTACCTCCTCCCTGCTGATTTTTACTTATTTCTTGCATTTCTTTATTTGTTCTTTATTCTCGGAAATTTGATAATTTGTTAGTTTCGTTGTATGTGGGCACTTGTCCTTGGAGAATTTGGCATCATAATTATGAAAACTGATCACTAAAATGCAGTAAAAGCTAACTATTTTCTTGGAACCCAAATACGATTGGTGCAACGATTTTATAGATTTCCATTATTTCTGATCCCCGACTGCCCACGTAACTAAGACACACCACATATTTATCGTTTCTAACATTTCTGAATCCCCCTACTATTAAAATCCTCCTTCTAGTAAAGAACCTTATGATTAAGAACCGTAAAGAACCTTATGATTACTGTTTTCTGCACTTTTAATTTACCAATACAGAGTACTACTTGTCGTTTAACATGGCTGGGACTACTGTAATACAGAAGTATCTGGACAGGAGATGGTAGCTTCATTGCTCTATGCTATGTGTCTGCGAAAGTGTCAGTACGGATATTTAACCAGCAGCTGATAAAGGATTTCCAAGCAGAAAATATTCCCGCAGAATAAAGAATAGAAGCACTCAATGCAAGTGAGGCATGTAGTTATAATGATTGAACTATATTTGATACGTTTCAGAAAAACACATGCAAATCATTTTTCTTGTTTCTTGTCCCCTGTCATTCATTTGATTGGTAATCTGCTGATAGAAACACGGACAACTTTTTGTACATGATGGTGACAAGCCATGTGCATGCTATTATAAGTAATTTTTGCTCTAAGAAATGTTACTGATTTCGACTAAACCACTTTTAAGTTATTCACATTGGAAACATTGTTCAGTAAGAATGAACCTCAAATGCTCCATGAATCGACTATGAGCAGTCTCAGGTTTAAAGACTGCAGGGCTGGATTATGGAGCATTGCGGTGCATCTCCCGTTTACTTTTGATTAACACGCCAGAATTACCACACCTTGATCAATATGCCAAAAACAACGTAGTAAACGCGATCTCACCACATGGCATCTTAGGTGATGTGAATATGGTGATTTTTTAAACCCTACTATGGTTGCGGGGCCTACTAGGACCTTGCCTACGAACTTTGTTGGCGCTATTACACTTTCGTACCCCCCTCGCCTGACGTTGTTCAGTCGCTGGGTAGCATCAGTAGGGACGTAGTGAGATCATCGGTCACGCGGTCGTGTAACGAGCCGTATAAGTAGTGGGGGGTACGAAAGTGTAATAGTGCCACTTTGTTCCTAAATCATGTGACCCGCTGACCCAAAGTATGTCAAATTTGGTCTGAATATCCATCGATAAGTTCTATAAAGGTAGACCAAAGCTTGGTATACAAACATGTTTCCTACTTTGGTCCGGTGCGCAAAAAAGTCCCCCTCCCCTGCCTGGGATAGGGTTAATATTTCAAGAAGCAGTTCTATATTTAACACCAGTTAATCAAGGACTTCAGAAATACAAAAAAAATCTAATCTACTACTAATTCTATATGTGATGTCATCATTTTTGACAGGCGCCAATGCTAAAAAACAATCCAGTTTACAGATGAACGTTCTTATATGGCAAAATATTAATCAAGAACAGACATTGGGAGGCTAGGATTTATGCTAGACAATGCTTCTTTGCAATTCTGCAGTGTCTGGCAGCCAAAATCCGAATTTCCATTTGTCACAATGTGAATATAAGCAGTTGGTTGATGAATGAACACTGATATCTGTTTCCTAAATAAAATCCTAGAGACGGAAATCATTATAGTCATCAACACAAAAGTGCATGAGTGTTTGTACTGACATTGCTGGAAGCATAGTTGAGCATATCAATTCACATAGCCAGCGACCATTAGCATTTTGTCAGAGATCATTTTAGGATTATTAATGTTATTTAAGGTGGTAAAGCAAAGGAAAAATTAATTTTGAGTGAATCAAAAAGCCTTCAAAATCTTGACAAAACTGGCCTCTACAGAATTGCAATATCTGCTCCAGATCCAGAGATATAGCTCTTCAAAATTTGAAAAAATAACAATGGGGAAACAATAAGAACAATGGCTAGAACAAAAGAAAAAATGTTGAAATACAGGGTTGTACAAAAGTAAAACTTTTAGCTTAATGGCAATACACAAAGCCAATCTGACCTTGAAGATTAGTTCATCACATTGTTCTGCAAAAAATTACAGGTGATTTTAGCTTCATCTGTTTTGATTCAAAAGATTTGACCCATCAAAATCTTGGTTTCTTTTTGTCCAAGATTTAAATTTTAAAAGGCGATTGTAAGAAGACAAGATAGATAAAGCTAAAAGCTCCCATCAATATTTCCCTTGACATTCTCCGCCTGTACGGCTACACTTACATTTGCCAAGAATTCAGCCAATAAGCCAAAAGTTTTGGTTTTCATAAGCATACCTTTTCCTTCATTGCATTCTTTGTTCTTTAGCATTGCTCCCATTGTATTCGCATTGTTCTTCAATGGACACTTTGAACAGAAATATCTCCCCAACGGCAGAAGCTTTTTTCAATTCCATGAAAACCATTTTTCTCGTCTTCTTTATCTCTTTTTATTGAGCAAAGATACCAAAATGTGACTTTTATATTCGTCATGTTTTGCAATGAAGGATGGAGGGAAACATGTATTCGGTATATTGGAGTCGTAAGTTGGACACAGGAGAACAAAGTCGCAACTTAAGACTCAAATAGCTACTGCCTGATTTATAGTGTCCAGAAAATGTAAGAAATACATAAAAGCGCTAGTCCATAGCTGGTGTGTTCTTTTGGCACACACCAGATGCATTCTTAGGGAGTAAAGAGTTGTCCCCTAAAGGCCTGTGGCCATGTGCTTCCTATAGTAACGCATATCGATTGGTTCTTAAGTTTTTATTGTCATGGAGCAAGTGCCTGAGTCATAGCAAGAGTAGGAGAGAGAGATTAGAGCAGAGCATACAGGCTTCGGAGTTCAGTACTTAAACTAGAGTTAGACTCCTTGAAGAGTAAATAATTCTTTTACCTCTGGATTAGAAACCACCTTGTTTATTGCATAAGCATGTAAAGGCACCCCACAGATAACATGAATACAACTCAATAATGAGCTCAATGAAATGAATGTTAAACGATGAGAGATCAGTGTGAATTTAATCAAAGTGAATCAGTTTCCTAGTAGTATTTCTGTTGTGGCAGTTAGACCACCAATCTGCAAGCAGGCCCAGCAGGATAAGTATATATCATAATACATATATCATAAGTATATATCATAGATAAATAACACAAAGACACAACATAACACATACAGTACAGCTTGTCTAACTCCGCATGTTTCATCATCTTCCTTCACAAATTCGTGCTTCTTCTTCATCGCACAAAATCCTGTTCTACAAATTGCTTTTGAATTCTCTTCTATGGCGCGCGATGCTTGACATTATTACGATGTTCTGGATTATAATACTTGCAACAACGTTTACAACTATTTTTGAAAATATAGCACTTCGGGAAAGCAATATACATCAATCACATGCATTTTATTACATAGGCTAGCAATTATGGAGAATGTCTACTAGTAAAATGAGACCCCGAGATTTTGTGCGGGGGTGCAGGCTTGAGCGCATGGCGTCAGAAGCACCCACTGACCCACACCAAAGCAGACTCAAACAACCAAAATGTAAGTACCTGATGATATCGCGACACTGGATGAGCTGATGCAGTATTTTTCTGCAAGCAACATTCTTCGTCATCACACTTGTATATATTGGTGCATTTCTGGGGTCTCACTAGCACTGCCAGAGGGCGGTCATCTAGCAACAAATCTGAGCTTCTAAGCTCAACTCGGCTTTCTCCTGTGTCCACTGTTGTTTTTATTTGTTCGCTTTTATACTGCTCTGCATGTGCCCTGAAAAGGACATGGGATTTGGGTACATACTTCAGAAATTATGAAGACATGTTCTCTGCTGTTTGACGCAGACAATTGCTGCTTCAATAGCTGTTTTCGTGGCTGACGCCTATAGAAGTGGCCACTTGCGAGAACAATACACATATTTTATATAAACAACACTGAAAATAAACTAATGCTTGAAAAAGGTTAAAATTTACACAACTTATAAACAACTGAGGTGGGGCGAATTTAAATTCAACAACTAAACAACTCTGCCTCACGTAAAGATTAGTAAAAACGTTCAATTAACTCAAAACAAAACGCATTACATATTATCTCTACCGTTATTGACACCATCTACTGTGGCAATAATAATCAATTAGCTGCTACTAAGTAGGTAAGGTAGGATTGGATCTGCTGAACACCTGAGTCATCACTAAGAGGCAATTGATTTAAACATCTGCTAAGGATACTGTAAGGGTTTCGGAACACCTGCCTCTAATTGCTCAAAACGGCCAAATCCCCAATGGTTCAAGCAATTTTCTGTGACTCGCGTGAACGTCTAGAGATTATTTCGTCTATTCGCTAAAAGAAATGTAAATTTTAGCTTTCCTTTGTTCCTCTGTATCATGTGACTTCATTTGATAACCAATTTCCTTATTTTGACTTGAATTCCCTGAACCTTGATTCTCAGCTAATGATTTTTATTTCATCAGATTCAGTATAGATGGGACTAAAAAAAACCTACCCAAAACGTGTTCGAGAATTAATACTAACGTAGCAATTCTAGAAAAGCAAGCAGTGTATACATCTTTGTAATCACCATACCCTATTTCCCTGCATATAGGCGCACCCCACTTAAAGGCGCATGCGCCTAAATCCGGGATCAAGGCGCATACGCCTATAGGCCGTCCAAAAATGGCCTTGAGTCTAAGGTCTTTTTGACACAATAGAGGCTGTACACAAATAGATTTCATTACTGTCCTATTGGGCGAAGTCCCCAGCAAGACGCAATGAGAAAACTACAATAGCAATCACTGTCTTCATTTCGCTCTTTCTTAATAGTCTTCCACAAGCATTTGCACTTTCTCTGCCATAAATTTGGGTCCCTAATTGTAGATTTGTAGGTCAAAAGACAAAAAGGCCTCTTGGTCTGTACCTATGTATGCAGTTTTTATACTCTTCCCACGTCTTGCCGATCATCTATATACTCTTCAAAATAGGCCAATGAATAAAGGCGCATGCGCTTTTACCCGTCGTTTTTCCAAAGTAAAAATATCCTCTTTTTTTAATTGGCCTGGTTTTAGGCGCTGCGCCTATATGCGGGGCAATAAGGTACTTCTTGTATACATGCACTAGTGTCATGCTCATATCTATATTTAATATACTTAAACTGATCTGAGCATAGTTAAAAATACAGATTATGTAAGTATTTAAAGGGGAATAATGGTCAAAAATGATATTTTAGCAGAGGATAGGGCTCATTAAACCATGACATGTAGTTTTAGTTCACGGCAAAAGCTCATGTAGTTCTGGAGATATTCAGTCTCAAAGTCCAGCAGCTGCCATCTTGATTTTTGATGATGTCATCGAGGCACAGCACTAAGTGCCACTATTTCCTTAGTAACGCATGTACCAACAATATTTTCTCAAGTCGATCTTTAACATATTAGCTAGCTCTATAAGAAAACAAAAGAGACAAGCCTTCACAATAATTCAATACTGAGTATTTTAGCAACGCAGTTTAGATAATTTGGGAAGTGCCCCAGTGACATCATGCATATTATTGGCAAGATGGCTGCTGCTGGACTTTGCCAAAGTTTGGGGTTGAATATCTCTAGAACTACACACAAGCTTTTGTCGTGAAATAAAAACTGTGCATCATGTTTCAATGAGCTCTATCGTCTATTAAAATATCATTTTTGACTGTTGTTCCCCTTTAATGAAATAGAGTACTTACATTTTTTCAGTTCAGCATCAAATTAAAATACATTCCATCACAGTCTTGAAAAAGTGACAGAATCTCAGAGTATTGCATGCTTCTGGGTTAGAATTCGGATGCCAGAGACATTGCATCTGCAAATAAAACACTTTGTCTTCAGAGCTTCTCTTCGGCGCAACTCATGCCATTCATAGCAGCCACAAGCATATTAATAAGCAATTATGTCCTATTGATCTCATTGTGATACTGACAAGCTTTTAGCAATGTACATATACTTCCATGTCAAGAAGAGAAGTTGCATGGACACATTACATAATATATGAAGACATGCTTGAATTCAGTTGAGGATCGGAGAGTCATCCTGAATTGTAGAATTGCTTTCTCTCACCGACTGACAACATCACTCATTTCTATAGGTTTTACTGAAAGGAATTTGCCCCAAATGACCAGCTATCCTAAAGGGCACCAACTGATCACTTTCCAATAAGTCTTTCTTGAAAAGAATTTTACCCAGCCTGCTAATTATCAAGTGATAGAGCCATAGAATTATTTCTGCCAGACTATACAAATAAAATCTTTGAGTCCCACAAATTTGCAACAGTATATTTTGATATTCCCTGAAGTGTCATAACCTGCTATTATAGACAAGAAATTATATCATAAGAATATTTGAGGTATAATTCTAGAACTAATCACAACAGATCATTACTAAGTGGTGGAATCAATTACCATGAAGGACATTATTTGGAAGCCAGACTGATAATAGTATGAATGATGCTCCATGGTGATTATTCTTCATAAATTAATTTCTGAAGGCATGAAAAACTATGCACGAAAAATAGTAGACAAGCATTACACTCTCTTTTTATAAGCATATACTGAGGCTGGGAAGCTTGAAAAATAAAGCATAGTGCTTAGTATATCTGGAGCCTCAAAAAGATTTGACCAGCATTCCCTGAGCCTTGTATACACTACGTCGAGTCTAGCCTTGGAGAACTTTCTCAAAACTGGGCATTTACGGACTATTTATTCATGTTTCTTCCAAACACAATTGCAGTACGAAATTCGAAAATGTGATGTTCAAAAGTTAAACGCTCAGAAAGTGAGCCTTCAAGTTGTCGTACTAAATTTACACCTAAAAGGATTAAGCATACTGCAAGCACATGTTGAAGCTCAAATCTGAAAAAAGCTTAAGCATATTGAGCTTTAGCCGAATTTACCCAATGCTTATAAAAAAGGTGTATTTTATTGCAAAAGCTTGACTAGTTCTACCAGGTCTATTCCAGCAAGAATATTTTAGGGGGGCTTAAGTGAAAGCATTCTGCCTTCTTGAGTTACTGGCAAAGCTCTTGGACTATTGCAGCATATGAACTGAAGGTTCGAACAATGATAAACAAGTATAATGACTGTGTATAAAATAAAACTTAGTCCGAGTATGTGCATTGAGAGTAAGATTCAGACCAAGAGCAATGAACGACTTAGTTAGCTATATTTCAGCTTTCTCACTAAGTCATCATCAGGAAAGTAACTAACAAGCTTTTGCACAAGAGCAAACTAATATAGGTAGCAGTAATTGCACAAATTACATTCTCATGACATTGCCAGTAGGAATCAATTTTCAGAACAATTGCAAATCTTTAGATGCTTTCAACCCTGCCCAGGAAAGTAATTTGAACAAACAGAAGCTTGTTTAAATTACTATCCTGGGCAACAACAGGTCATTAGTCTGTAAACCTCTAGGTTCAAGAGGGTGATCAGTAGACTTTGTGATAAAAACAAACCTGGATGTAGATTGAATGAACTTGGGATGTGATGAAACTTCAAGATGATCTCTCATAATGCTCGCTTTGTCATCCCAACCATGCTCAGCTGTCTGTTAAAGGAGAGTTCTATTTGTTTTACTAATATAATTAGCACCAAAACCTGGACAGGAAGCTTCATAAACTACAAAGGTGGGGCTAAGGAATGGCGTTTGATCTTGTGTATTTGCGTAATATGACATCTTGGTGGTCTGAGAAATAACTCTTATTTCTATTTGCATGTTTGGTTTAAATGAGCGACGTAGTTTATGCAGACTACGTTTGACAAGTGGCTTGCATTTTTCACATGGGAAATGAAGATCTAGAGATAGAACTTTATCTGGCTGAGGACTTTCTTCTTTAGGATGACTGTCAGGTTTTACTGCAATAGTTAATTTAATAATAGCTGCACCTATACATTTAGGGAAGCCATTCCAGGAGATGTACTTTCTGCTCATATTGAGCTCATTTTGCAGTTTACACAGGCTGCACAAACGCTTTGCACACTAACCAAAGATCGAATCCGAGCTGTCTTGTGTGACCACTTCGTATAACTGTTAATCGCAGACCAATCAACTTGCCGTAATTGTCATTTACCGCCGTTTGAATGATGCTGTGGTAACCACCGATGGCTTAAACGTTTGTTGAATAAATTTAGAAATTTTTTCCTGATAGTAGAAATCAGAAACTCAGGGGCCTGTGTCCCAACCACCAGTTTAAAAAGTTTGGTTGATTTTTCTACTTTCATACAAGCAGCTTCGAATTTCTATACTATCGTCCTCTAGAGGGGGGAAAGTGTAGTGAGAACATTTTTATCAGCAGTCTCTATTGGATTTAAGTCGGGTTTTAGGGTTGCTTCAAGGTAGCCCTAAAAATTGACTTACATTGATCTCTTTTGAAAGTCAGAATGTGCAAAAGGTAAGCTTTGCAATTTCTAACTTTGAAAGTCAGGTTTGTGTCAGAAAATTGTGCGTCCACAGCCTTTGCCAGGTTGAAAACTAAGAATCTGGCACAGTTTGACTTCAGCATTTCCTTGGTCACTATGACCGACGGAAGGTAGTCTATTGTAGGTATCGGCTTAAGGATACTGGAAGGGTTTTTCCGGTCAGAAAATCGTAATCGGCAAATCACGCTCTAACAAAGAGAGCAAATTCCATTCCAAAAGATCACGTCGTTCAGTCACAATTCCCTTTCAAAGATCTGCAATGGTGCATCCTATTGTGCTCCCAAACATTTTTGTGGCCAAGCCGTGATCACATTCTGAATCAGCGGTAATTACACTCTCAATATGATCATTACCACAAACAATCGCGCGTGAAGTTGGTGATGGCTCCTTTTGTAGTGAGAAACGATCGTGCGGATATCTGAATAGGATGTTCAGAGCAGATTATCTCAGAACCACCAACTGACGAAATTTCACGACATATGCCTGCATGATTCGAGCTATAACTCCTCTGCCGTCAATCAAAAGAGGAGGAATCGACCTGCAAATTGCAAAAACCATGTCTCAAAATTTTCAGATGCTACACTACATTAAAGTTATTTTGCATGTGGCTTCGTCAATGCAGATGAAAAGTTATGATCACAATGCATCATTATTTTTGAGAATGAAACTAGATATGAAAAATTTGAGACAGTTTCGTAGTACCACGTATATCGAATCTGATGAAATAAAAATCGTTTGCTGGGAATCAAGGGTCGGAGAATTAAAGTAAAAATAAGGAAATTGGTTATCTAATGAAGTCACGTGATACGGAAGAACAAAGGAAATCTAAAATTTATATTTCTTTTAGCGAATAGAAGAAATAATCTCTAGACTTTCACACGAGTCACAGAAAACTGCTTGAACCATTAGTGATTTGGCCATTTTGAGCAACCAGAGACAGACGTTCCGAAACACTTCCAGTATCCTTACATTTATCGGTCATTGACAGATAAATGACGGCTATTTTGAAGGCCCGTCAAATGAAAACGTACTCCAGTGAGTATAAATATGGCTGTGTGTATTGATTTTATCTATATAAGTTCCCTAGTAAAAGCACCGTTTATATTTGATTCAGACCATGCATTTCTGGTATTCTTGCTTTCTGAAAGTCACACAACCACACTTGGCAATCATTTTGAAGAAGGTGAACACAAGACTTTAGTATGTAGCTACTGTCGTTCAATGTGAAAATGACAGCAGGCAGCGGAACTCAACCAATGTTATCACCCATATTGCTTTATAATTTCAGCTAAATTGCAATCGCAGAAGTGTATGATCACATCTTTTTACCTATCTATTAGGCGGTTTTCTGATAAAATGGCTCACTTGCTAATTTAGGGTTGCCAAGTTTAATTTTTAAAACATCGCCTGTTGCACATGATGCAAAGTTGCAGCTGTAGTTGACATGTCTACTCTCGGTCCCTAATGCAAATACAGCCTAATATAAACATACAGGAGGGAAAGTCAAGTGAAAATTAATAAACGTGCAGGCTGAAATAAACGTACAGGGAAAAAACGGGCAAATTTTTAGACATCAGAAACTATACTTTACCAACATTTTTCAAGCCTAAATACTGAACAGAATAACAGAAATCCTTTCAAAAATGCATTTATTTATCAATGTAAGAATATAATACAAGGTGGTTCCGGAACCACAGTCCTTAAAATATCCCTAGGAGATTGGAAACTAGTGAGTTGGCACGAGTACTTAATCCGTCGTAATCTATCCCGCCTTCACACTGGCGATTCACTAGCAAGCATTGTTTTCTTTTTTCGAGCAAAAAAAAAAAAAGAAAGAAAGAAAAGAAAACTCTAGTTTTGAACAACGATCCCTCTTAAAACGCCCTATGAGTAAAGCTACGGAGCTATTTGTCCTGCCAGCCTGGAGAAGCGAGGCTTCTAGATTTATGAGGAAATGCGATACACAGGGCCAGCCAAAAGGGGCGAGGCATGTCGGCAGGATTGCATGTTGTTTCGAAAGCCACATGGGCGGGGCCTTACATGACGAATCTGATATGAAGTGCCAGCCAGATGGGCGAGGCAAATATTGCAGGATTGCAAGATACGATAACGTGAGAGCGATAGAAGTTCTGAGTACTTTTCCTTTCTTTTGCTTTGTGATGACTTTTTGAATTACTGAAAACGGTCTAGTGAAGACGCCACGACTACCTTAAAAAGAGTGTCATTTCTTGTCTTATATGTCTAACAAGAGAAATAAATAAGGTTAATTTCGATTGACGAAGGAATTAGAAATTAATAATAATCAAATTAGATACGCAGTGAAAGCTCTTACGGAACAAAGTAACAAAAGTCGTTACATAATAAAAATCAAAGTAGCTATGCAGTAAATGCTACTCAAGAGTTGTTTTCATTTGTCTCTGTATAGTGGTAGTAGATAAAAAATCCCTGGTCTAGAGCTGGGTTCTGTTCTGTAATAAACATACAGGAGCAAATAAACATACAGGGGAGAAATGTAGCTCCAAATAGATAAACGTACATAAAGAAAATACCACAGAATGCACCAAATGTGACAAATGCATTATAAAAGTAAGCTAGGTGGACATAACTACACACGGCGCATGAGCCAGCAACAAAAGAAAAATACGTAAAAGCGTTCAATTCTCAACAAGGTTACTGGGCCCTCTCATGCTTAAAAGGGCAGGATTCGATAGAATCGTTGACATCAAAAGTTTTGAGACTTATTATGGAAAGTAAAAGTATCGCCATCTGGGCCATATGCACTACCAAAAGAACAATATCTTCATCTTTATGCTCAATAATTGGTGAATTTCATTATCCAACCCTATATTCAAATCCTGGTCAAACCCTTATAATTTCAATTTGCCAAAAAGCATAAATATTATGAATTATGAAGATTGTGTTATAAGCGTTTGAGACATATATATTTCGTGGTTAAATTCACACTGAATGGACCTAATTTTACTCAAAATATCAAAATTTATTTTCAGATGGCTATCAGATACCGCCCCTTCAATGGCAAGGCAGTTTAAACGTAAAACATTTGATGGAGCGGCCAAGTGCATCATTTGTACTATTTAGTGATTGAAATAGTCTGTGGCATGAAAAATCTGCCTGTTCATTGGTTGTATCAGTGTAGTGGTCAGTTGAGTCAAAGAAGCACGATTAAGAATTGTAATTGCTGTGTGTTTGCTGGACTCAACATGTAGCATCATCTTTTCTCCACAACAGGGTTAGTGCCACAAAGCGCAATGCTACATATTCATCATTCTGATATATGTACAGGGGGTTTGCTGCATTTCTTTAGCAACCCACATCTAAACGATAAACTTGAAAATTAATGCAGCTAGGAATACTGTACACTAAATTTCATTTTAAAGAGTCTCCTGG
>JAOBRC010416456.1:0-19480 GCA_027575255.1 Scolionema suvaense
GAGTATCCGTCGCCAGAAGCAATATACCCCTGGGGAGCAGAGCAATATCGATATCTCCCCCATGGGGTTATGAATGTCGTAAGATGGCGATCGTCTGGGTGCAACGGCACTCTGTGATACCCATTCCAACAATCAAAGACTGTTTTCTTGGTCTGAGCAGGAACAGCTCTAGCTTGATGAAATTGGTTTTGCGTGTGGTGAGTTTCCCTAGATGCATGTTTGTTTAATCCCTGCAGATCGACTGTTTGTCTGGGAGTACTGTCTTGCTTGGCACAGACCACCATACGGTGACACCATTTCACGGGATCACCGAAGGGTACCGGTTCGAGGACACCCAGTCGTACGTTGTGGTCAATCTGAGCTTTAACTTGGTCTTGCCAATGTAGTGGGACAAGTACCGGGGTGTGATAGGCGACAGGACCAGCTGTTTCGTCAATCATTAATCATAGGGGGGACCTTCCATCGTCGGCAGGGGTTGGTGGTCACAGACATTGAAGGTACTTGATGCGTAGTGCGTCAAGAGCCAAGATTTCAGCTTACCAACGTTGTCTTCTGTTGGCGAGAATGGGAGGGTGGATGGCTTTGCAGGAGGTAAGGTGCGTTTGGGGCATGTGCAGGAGTTACCTGTCGGTGTGCCTGTTATAGGATGGCAGCTGGTTGAAGCTGAGCAGTCACCAATTTGTGAGAACGAGTCTGGGATGAGATGCAGGCTTCTACAAGCTTCCTGGCTCATAAAGAATGCCCTGGTCTCCTTGGTGGTGTATACAACTTGGCGAGTCTCTAACCATTCACCCGCTGAAGTTTTACCACCAATCCTAAGTAGAACAGCACCTAAGATGTTGATGCTCTTTCGATTAACTGTGTGCATTTTCATGTGGGTAGGGAGGAGGTCATGATATTGCAGGCATGATGGAAACAGAAAAATAAACACAATAGTCAGGGTGGCGTGTACCTTTATGTATGGAGTGTCTGTGCAGTGTCAACTTTGTAGGGTTTGACAGCCCTTCTTCTTGACTTCAACGGCCACGGTTGGTAGGACAGCGTACAGTAGTGTGTGCTTCTCGTCACATCACAAGTGAAGTGCTTCCTCTATGATCTTGTGAGCTTCGCTCATTAAAGAGCATAAATAGACATTAACTAATCATTTCTGGCATCTAAGCAGAATGCTCTTTAATCTAGATTAGATGAACACAACATAATAAACATAGTAAATTAACACAAGTCTAATGGTTCTCTAGCTTGCCCCGTTGTGGTCTGTCATTTGGGTTTTTACTTTTGTGACGTGCAATGTTCTGTTTTGCTGATGCTGATGCTACTCTCATTCTTTTGAATAGAAGTGGGCTTGCTGTGTGCTGTGAGAGCCTATATGGTTATACTGAACATGTATGCAATGTATAAATGCTTTTTAGGTTGTACCCGACATACGATTTTGCTTGTCCTATTGTGGACAGCGTAGAGAATGTCACACATGCTCTCCGTACTTCAGAGTATCTCGATCGCGATCCACAATATGCTTGGATTCTGGATAAGTTAGGTAGGACAATTCCTGTGTATATATATGTTACATCTAGTATTAGGGTGCCACGTTTTGCAGTGTCACAAAGTTTTATCTCCTCAGTCAGGGCGTCCTCCAGAAAGTGCCACGTTTTGCAGTGTCACAAAGTTTATCTCCTCAATCAAGGCGTCCTCCAGAAGGTGCCACGTTTTGCAGTGTCACAAAGTTTATCTCCTCAATCAGGGCATCCTCCAGGAGGGCAGGGCCTACAATGTCGACTGAAAGGATAGTTTTTTGTATGGTTTTCTATAGGATTCCTTTTATGTTTTAACCCTATTGTGTTTGGGCTTTTTTATATTCATTATATGGCTCTATAACTATAACCCTGCATATTGATATGTGCATAGCTGCTGGTATGTTGTTCTCGAAAATCATAGGAAAGTTCGCAAATTTCATGAAAACAACTTTGGTCAGGAAATTTTGCCACATTATGCCCAAGTAGATTTGGTTCACACAATATAAATGACAGACCTTTAGGTTGCCTCACGTTTTCATAAATTGAACATTTTTTTCTGGGAAGGGGTAATTTTTACCAACCTCTCCCACCTCCATGAAGGCCAGGCTGTTGTGTTTGATTGTCAGAAGCAAGATGAAGCTGAAATCAGCCTGGCAATGCATGAATTTACGTAATGTGTTGTATTATTTTCTGGATAAAGTGCTTGATAAGGAAATCCTGTAATGCTCTGACTGATCTATTTTGCTAATTGCAGTATACAGAGTTCTGCGTCTGCGTCACTAATAATACATTTTTACGAAGCCCAAATTGTCCAGTTTATTTTCCGATTGCTTCGTGAAACAGTCTTGTGTTGTCAAACTTGTCTATTGCATCTGAAAGGCACTAACCCTCTTACTTGGGAAAGACAAGGGATGAAGAAATGGCACTATATAATATCTGGATCATCTAACCCTTGGCCAAAGTCGAAAAATGTGCAAATGCATCCTTGTACATTTTCTCTCTGTAGGTATGCGTAAGCCACACATTTATTCGTACAGTCGCCTCGCTTTGATTAACACGGTCCTTTCAAAACGCAAGCTGATTTACCTTGTCGATGAAGGCTTTGTAGATGGCTGGGATGATCCTAGAATGCCAACTGTGAGAGGAGTATTACGTAGAGGAATGACATTACAAGGTCTGAAAGAATTTATCGTAGCACAGGTAACTGGAAATTTATTATTGACACTTATTTCGAAAGTTCTGTCAGCAAGGTATGTCCAAATAAAAAGGTATCACTCTTCTTTTATGTGCCTGCGTTCAATTATTGAGTTGCAGAAAATCTCTAATCTTGCCTTTGAATGTTCCTATGTGAAAGCAATTCACTACGTTATCTTCTCGATGGAGCATGGAAATGCATTTCTTTCTCTGGTCGTGAAATTTTAGAGTTGAGATCTTTCCACACCTTTTTTGGCCTAGCATTTAACATGGGCACGATAGTTTTTTGTTGGTACACTGTTATACCTCTTCTTGACAGGGTTCATCAAAGTCGAATGTTCATATGGAATGGGATAAGATTTGGTCATTCAACAAGAAAGTGATTGATCCAATTGCACCACGATATAATGCTCTTTTGAAGAAGGAAGTTGTACCAGTTAATGTTACTGATGCAACCGAATCATCGGCATCGTACCCTCTTCATCCAAAGGTAGTATTGATACATCGGGTGATTCACACTTGCTTTTATCATACTGTGTGATGTCAAAAAATGTCCCATAGTAGATAATATTGGATCCTAAGTGCAACCGGCTAATTGTGTATTTTCCATGTTTATTTCACAGTAGAACATTGGTACGATTTATATTTCACATGTTCAAATTCTTTCGGGGAGAATGAAAAGGTTGAGGGTAGTCAATGGTTGAATGATTCATTCAGAAATTTTGTATTTTAGTTTCCACCTGGTATTGTTGAACGCATTCCAAAATCTTTTGCAGGAAACCACATTTCAAAATGTTATGCAGTGTATCGGCTGCTTTGTCCAACTAGTTGAAAATAAATCACTGTGAAACGTGTTAAAGTCAATGGGCGCGGGCGCACCAGATTTCAAAACTTGAATATCTCCTACATAGCGCTATATTGATTACAAATGTATTGTTTCTGCGGCAAAAGAGGTAGTGACGTATATCGCTAGTCTGTGCGCCCGGCACAAATTCCAGTTTCCAGTACAGTCGTGTGACATAAATATCTTCAAAGGTACCGTAAAGCTGCCCTCGAGCTCCCCTAACTCGTGAATATCTTTGAATATCTGATATGGGCACGAAAATTACGAAAACATCTAATTTTTCATGAATGGGTGTGGTCAGGTATCATTGTGGAACAATCGCGAGCCGCAATTTGATTGTTAGGGACAATTTAGTGATTCAAGATTTTATCACATTGGATATCCCGCTTAATTATTGGTCCGCCCGCTGGTTTACAGACATTTATTGTGGAATATCTCAACAGCGTGAATAGCGCTAGTGAAACATGATTAGCGTATGCATGAGTTATTCATATTTTGGTGCGCCCAGGACCAGTTATTCATGCTTACCAGAATGCTGCTTTTGACCAGTGAAACAGGTTAACCATTGCAGATTTAGGGACTTTGACTATGAAACATTTTTTTTTTGTTCTTGCAGAATTCTGATGTTGGTACGAAGTCAGTGTACTATTCAAAGAAAGTGTATGTTGAAGGGGAAGATGCAGCTAATATGAAAGAAGATGAACTAGTCACATTCATCAACTGGGGCAACCTGCGAATCACAAACATCAACAAAGATAGCAACGGAGAAGTTTCTTCAATGGATGCCAAGTTAGAGCTGGAAAACAAGGATTTCAAGAAGACAACGAAAATCACGTGGTTAGCTGAACATCCCGAAGCTCCGTTGATCCCAGCGCGGTGTTCGATTTTTGAGCATATCATCTCGAAAGGTGATCTCAACAAAGATGATGACTTTAAAGATCATATTAGCAAAGATACCAGGGTGAGTCTCATTGTTTCAATTTGCTTTCTTGAAATTGGTGCAAAATTTCTTTCACAGGGTTCTGAACAAGATCGTTCGAGGAGGGCTTGAAAGCAGTGCTTTTTTTAAATAGCACACAGTTGCATGTTGATGACCTATGGCTACTAATTGAAGTAATGGAATCTGACGTCAACATTCTGGAATTTCAAGAGGGCTAGGTTTATATGTGCATTTGATTGCATGCCATTTAGTCACTTTTAATTATATGCTTGTGAGCGTATGGATATGCAGCATCTATTGTCACAAGTGAAAGGCACAAACATAAGGAAATTTTATATTATATGTATAATATCTACCAGTTCGTGTCCGGAACATTTTAGACAGTCAAACATTTTAGACAAGAGCTAAAGTTTGTAGAGTCAAAATGCCAACTCATCCGCGATTGCATGTTATACATGAATTTGGGGCGTGCTACATTTCCTTGGCCATAACCCTCACTGACAGGGAGTGGGGAGGGGTTCTGACCAAATTTGACATATTTGGGGTCAGTGGGTCATGTGATTTGGGCAAATTTTCAAAAAAGGCAGGAAATTAGTGAAAATTGAAACTTGATGGAATACTGTTTTAACGCTTAAAATAAAAGGTAAAACTTTGAAAGAAATTCAATATATCAAATTTGCTCATTTTTTCATCCGAGCCCCTATTGCTGAAGAATGGGATGCCAATGGTGGTCCACCGTTTCTGTAAGAACCACAAACCTGAGCCAAGAAAGATTAACTTTCTGTTCCAACGCAAAGTAGCAACACCTGCATTCGACGTAGATTTTCCCAAACCATGTTCCGTAAGTTTTCCATCGTATTTCCTGTAATCTTCACAAACTTCCAACATGTGCATGTGTCAATATTGCTTTCGTAAGCAAGTGCCTTGCCCAGAGAAAAGCATTCGCATAAAACACATTCTGAAATTTAACATAGATCACAAGTAGCAGAAACACAAACATATGGAAAGTCTGCTATCACTGTTATTTTTAAAATTATAAAAAAGATACCTTATTACTCAAAAATGACGGCGTACATTTATTGACGTGAATTGAAATTTTTTGCGCTAATTAAAGCCTCGTTAATTTCCTGTCGGTGTAAATTTCTCGTCCCTTATTAAGTGTCTAGCGTTAAATAAACGTCTGTTAGATTTATCAAACTTTAATTTTTATGTAACTTTTTAAAACTACCGAACTTAGCCAGATTTTACTGTTTTATAAAAGTAAGGATAACTGAAAGGGTCCAAAACAGAAGGATCAGGAGTGCTTTTTTTCAAAAGTTCTGTTAAAGATAAAATGTCCTAGTTACAAGAAACTAAAATATTTTTTATAATATCTGAATGTCCTCACTATCATTATTAGCGTTATCATCTTTTTCCGCATGAAATTGCACCACTTCGTCATCATCTTCATCTTCGTCATCACCTTAGTCTTTCTCAATCCCTGTATCTTTTAAAATATTTATGGATTCATCAATATACTCTCCGGTCAGGGGATACTCGACTTCTTTCACTTTAGCCACTAAAATTTACAATTTTTGTTGACAACGAAAATTCGTGTTAACTAAATACCATTTGAATATTAGATATTGCTTGATTCGCGTTAATTACCACACAGTTTTAAACCCAAACTCGTTATTCGTGTTAATTTCTGATCGCATTAATTTGTTCCACGCTATTTTGTGTACTGCATTATTTTTGTGTAATAAGGTGGATTAAATACAAAAGATAGATCAGGCAAAGTCTTAGAGTGAGGTAACTGTACCAATTAGGGTTAAGCCAAAATCGAACATCCTGGTGCTTCTCTTCCGGTGTGACTTGATTTCTTTTATGCTCTGCGAGTTTCGGTATTATTCGATAGGTCTCTGCTTCAGAAAATCAGTTTTTCCTTCTACCATGTAGACTGATTTGGAGATGATGGGGGATCCGTGTTTAAAAGATTTGAAGAAGGGTGACATCATTCAACTGCAGCGACGTGGATACTTCATTTGCGATGAACCCTATGAACCCATGAGGTATACATTCTATTAACCCTAAGACTACACTATGTTAGTGTTTATAATACCACCATTTTTCCCTAACTCAGCAGGCTGTAACTTTTGAATAACGTCACCAAGATCAAGCAACAAGGGACATGCCCTTTGATTTAGAATGTGTCTAGTCTTGAAAAAAGGCCTGAATTCTGATTTTTAATTTCAATTGTCTGGGCGATATGCCTTGCCAATGGTAGCCCTATTATGTGGACCTACCTGTGTCAGATTGAGTGAGCATGCACAACATGTTATGGCCTTGTGTACGCAGATCTCTGACTTTTACTATGTCGTATTATAGTCATGAATTACCATCAGAAAATTTGTGTAGCTATTAAAAAACATGTCTTTCTCAGAATAGTGATTATGCTAAAAGTGGTGATGCACGTTCAGATTAGCCAGAACAGACTAGTGAACCACATGAACCACATGAACCACCGCTCTTGTATTTCAATGCTCAGGAGGAATATTTCGGTGAACATAAATCAACGCATGTAACTCAATGTCCATTAGAAATATTTACTTGAATGTGGTTGATAAAACTTGCTCTGGATTGTTTTAATTTTGCAGATCCATGTTTGCTGATTGTCTGCTGAACAGGATTTTAATCCAGTACAACATTCTTCAAAGTCACTTATTTTTTGGTGTGTTTCTTTGATGTGCCAAAAGCCAACCTATTTTCAGGTTGTAGTTATGTGATTTTTGCTCCCTAAAGACCGTAAAGTTGCCATCTCTAACAGAGTTCTTCTGATATGAATTTTTGGAGTTAGCTGGTCTGTAGTAATATTTTATCTTCTGGAACTCCCTGTGTGAAGTATTTCCTCTGTGTTTGCTACCATTGGGAAGACGTAGCTATTTTTATACCTAATATATTTTCAGAATTTTTTACTCCACAATTCATTAGACTCCCAGTCAAATCCATCTGCCTTTTAAGCATCCACAGTAGTGGAATGTGTGAACAGTTCAATTTGCTTCACATCTCTATGATATACAGTAGCCGCATCAAAGCTTGTTTGCTTATCTCCTGATATTGGAAGGTTTCTTAGTATGCGCAATACTGTTTCTTTGCCTGTTTGTTTCCATGGTGATTGTGATTGAAAGCTCTCACGTGAATTCTTCTTGATTTTTTGCAGTCGCCATTCAGGTCGTGAGAACCCATGCATCTTATTCCACATTCCAGATGGTACAACGGCCGGCATGATGAACCAGGGAAAGGAGAAAGCAAAAACTAGTTCCGCTAACACTGGTGGAAGTAGTAGTAAGGTGAGAGGAATGTAGATCACTGAAAAATAACATTCTGATATTTTCTTCAGTATCTCGACCAACTTGACTCAGAATGGCATGTCCAATACCATTAAAGCTGATTGCTTTTTATTAACAAAATTTACGTATTTGTCATTCGGGTATCACTTTTTCGGTAAAATTCATGAAAGTTACCTGGCATGATGTGTGATAGTAAGGAGGAAAAATAAATTGTGTGGAAACACTCAAAATTGTTTTTACATCTCAACACCCTCCAGACAGCCTAGGGATAAGTGTGAGTCTTGTTTGAGTAAAAGGAAATGAACTTGTATTGCACTTGATTGAAGGATTTCGAGCATTCAAGCTATGTAAATAGGAATGAACCCTGCTATATAAATCTCAATACAAAATTGAGCTTCTGCCTACTGATATATCTAGCCATGATGGATGCTGATATCAGCATGATTATGTGCCTTCAGCATAATAGCTACAGTATACAACTGCTGAATATTTTGCAGAATATGAGTTTCCATGCATGCAGTCATGTGCTCAATGTTCTGCAAAGTAGCATGTTGACTAGACATTTCATCATGTTTTCTGTAGCAAAGATCAGAAGATTACATAGCATGTTTTGAATATAGTTTGGTGTGGAGATGATTTTATAGGATATTGGCTTACCCAGTCAACACCATATCTGAGTCCTCTTACTCACAGCTTGACTGTGGGTTCTGGTGGTTCTGGTGTGTGGTTTGATAGATTCATAAAGTAGATTTACTAAGTTCTTTTTTATGCCTGTACAGCTATCTGTTGATTGGTCTACCTTCGCTTATTAGATGTCTTTAATAATCGTTTCATTTGTCAGATCTTTTATTCTCTGCCACAGCACATCAAAATGGATCATGGCTCATCTTGTCTATTGAACTGCTAATGTTGTATTTATTCAATTTTACTGCAAAAATTACTGAGTTTGATTTATAGCCCTGGGTTCTCCAAGATTCTTTGTAAATGTAGTGGACGCTAATGCGAATGCATCATTTATGCCTTTTCATACTTATCATGATCAAGGCATCTTTTGGTTAACCTTGGCATATACTTGGCAAAATATACACACGATGCCCCAATTTGTTAGTATGCAGTATATTGAGCTATTGTAAAACCCGCTTTATTCAAATCTGACTTATGGCAAGTCATCCTAGTAGTTATTCGGACTTCAGTGATGCCTCATAAGTTTTTTATGTTGTTCAATATCTCTAGATTTGCCAACTGCCCTATAGCTTCGAAAATATATTGCCTTTTTGAGGAAGAGTGAACCAACCTAAGGTGTTCTTACCTACTCCAGTGTACAAGTGAGGTGCTGCTGGAACCAATTTTGTAATATTTTAGGTTTATGTAGACGACTAAAGCAGTGTATGTGATAATGTATACATCTGTCCATTGATTTTATTTCCTGTATCTGACGATCATGCAAGCATAATGTCAATTCTTTCTTTACGCTCTTGTGCTTGCTTCTGCTACTGACCCTAGAGATGTACAGTTATGCATATTATTTTTATGGCCATAAGGATCGGTAGAAGTTTCTCTGACTCAGAACAAAGGTTCATTCATAAACTATCTTCACCTTTTGACCAATGCTCTGTAAATGTTCTTATAGTGCTGATGGAAGTTACACTGATCATGCGTTGCTCATTGTCAGAGTGAAGTTTGATGTACTACCTCTTTCATGGCTATATTCTAAATTTTCAAGTTCCTGTTGCGTATGTTTTGTTATTGATGTGCCATTCATCTCATGGGGATATTTTTCTTTTTCAATATACATTGCCCTTCTTAAATCTTTTTTTATTGATGGTTACATAGAGTGACAAAAAGCAAAAGAAGCAGCAAAAGCAATCATCTCCTGCTCCTGCTCCTGCTGCAGAAACCTCTGCCAAAACATTCGACCCTGCTGAGGAACAGAAACTCTATCATTCGGTTGTCGAACAGGGTGACAAGATCAGAACATTAAAAGCAAACAAGGCAGACAAGGTAATAATATGACACGTTTTCTCTCTGGGCTTATGCTTTCCTTGGTTGATACCACTGTCTCTTTTTTATCATAGTTGCTGGCATGTTGTGTGGTTGTTGCTTCTGAAGTCTCATACCATAGGAACATGTTCTCAATTTTTTTTTCACAATGTCCATCGTAGCTGAAGTTAAAAAATAATGTAAAATCTGCAAAATATAAAACTTGCTGATTTCTTGGGCTTCAAAATTATATTTGTTACCCAAGATTGCTTTTCACAAACCTTTTTTTTTTCCTATAGAAAAGTAGCAGACTGTGAAGGAATATACACATGTTCGCGTATGCATCAGATATTATTGCTATGTGGGTTCAGGGCTGTTTCTGGCTCCAGACTGAGTTTTACTATAGAGAGCAGATTTGCATGATGAGATAGAAACATTTTGCTTCTTGGTAATTTTCCAATCCCTAACTATAAAATCTGTATTGTGCATTATACACTAGTAGGCTTCTAGTCTGCGAATAAGCTTTTTTATTTGAAATTGTTAAAAGGTTCGTTATTATTTGTGATAAATAGCCACATATCACCTCTAAAACTAATTAAATTGAGTTTTCCGATCTGTATACAGAACATTCATTCCTTTCATGTGATTTTAGGCGGAGATCACTACTGAAGTCAATGTTCTAAAAGAACTGAAAAACAAGTACAAAGCATTGACTGGAAAAGAATACGCCCCACCGGGATCTGCCCCTGCTAGTCGTAAACCAAATCCCGAACCAGTTGCAGCAAAGAAAGAAATGGCACCTGCACCTACCGCCGAAGTAGCAAGTTCGCCAGAAGCTGATGCCTTGTTGAAAAAGATTCAAGAGCAAGGAGATAAAATCCGTCAGATGAAAACTGAGAAAGCAGATAAGGTGGGTAACTCTTTTAATCAAATTATTGTGTGTCAACTTTCAGAATCAAGTTTAAATATTGAGTTGGCTGAGTATGCATCCAGATATATAGGCTTCGGAATTTATATGTCTTTTCCTTTATCAGTCTTAGGTACATATTTCCCTGCCTTGATAATTGACTGGATTTCTTTGTTGTGTAATGCTTAAAGTGATTCAATATAACGCATTATTCTATCTACTGAGGGGCAAAATTCCATTGGCTGCTTCATGCGTTGTGTCCATGTGTAGGAGAAGTTGCACGTTTGCCTTGTGCTCACAATGTGGTTCGTTTGAAACTCACACACTTTTGGTAATAAGCAGGGATTTCGTATCGATCAGCAGGTGTTCTATGAAGCCAAGCATGTTCTTCAATTGGACACATTCATTGCTTGTTGTTAGCGTGCGCACTTCTGTGATTATCTACACATTGTTGCTTATTTTAGGCTACACTCCAGCCTGAGATTGATGCATTATTGAAGCTGAAGGCTGACTACAAAACACTGACCGGGTCAGATCCGAGCCCACCATCCGGCGGCGGAAGGAAGGAGAAGAAAAAACCTGAGAAGAAACAAGCTGAGAAAAAAGCGACTCCTCAAAAGAAAACAGAAGTCCCTGCTGCAAGTGCAACTGACGGCAAAAAGCAAACACGGTTGGGTTTGGAAGCAAAGAAAGAAGAAGCTCTCAGTGACTGGTATTCTCAGGTATGTTTGGAGCTGGGTTGATCTTCAATATCAAAAACGTTTTCAGAATCTCCTATGGAATAGATTGAAATAATTTTGACCATCTACCTACCAGCCAGTGTTTTGTGAATGTGAGATGTTTCTGCTCTAAATTATACATCAATTCAATATTTGAAATTGCTGTTTCACAGGAATTGTAAACCTGATCAAAACCGTCTAACTTCAGGGTATGATGTGGTTAAAATATTTGAGTCGTAATGTTTTCAGGAAAGGTTGTGACAGACGTATTGGATCTCATCAAAATTCCCTTTCGCTAATCCCTGAATTCTGATTGACTTATCATAAATCCTTGATTAAATGCCACGACGCTTATTTAAAACTTTACTTTTTTACACAGGGTGTAATCGACGGCTGGGCTTACTCAAAAAGAAAACTAAGGCTTTAGACAAATAATTTTATTTCTCCGTAAAACCAATTAGCATTCTTCTACTAATATACCCATTTTGAAATAGATGAAATATAAGGTGTCGTTCATTTCCAATCCCCTCTAACCAGGAATTTCATGACCTATGGTGTTAATCAAGGATTTACCATAATGAATATTGAATCTTATTGCGGTTTAAGTTAATGCATATTGCTGTGAAAATTTGGTTTCTTATGAAAAGTGGTAATAAATTAATTAGCTTTATTTTGAGTGGGGGACCTGATATGTCTGATTAAGCATGGAAAATTGCCCCCTCTTATTCACTCCCCAGATTTTCCAATATTTGAAAGTAGCTCTTTGCTGGACACATGCTACATATGAACAGCAAATGAAGGCAAGTAATTAAAAAGAAATATTATTGCATAGTCATTTTGTGTTTGTTGGTCACTCAAATTTTTAGTAATAGCATTGTTGGAAATTGCTTCTAGATCCAAATTCAACCTTCGTTATCTAAATCTTGCAAATTCAACAGAAAACGGTATACGGTACTTCCAAAGTTAAAGGTGCTTCCTGGGCATTCCAGTAGCTTCCTTTACGATTTGTGAAAACTTCTTTTGAGTGGCATCAGCGTATGCTTGGTTAAATTATTATTTACTTGCCCATTTGATACAGGTGATCACGAAAGCTGAGTTAATTGAGTACTACGATGTGAGCGGTTGTTATATTCTCCGCCCATGGGCGTACAGTATGTGGGAGAAGATACAGGCGTACTTCGATAAATGTATCAAAAGTATTGGTGTGCAGAATTGCTACTTTCCCATGTTTGTGTCACAAGCTGCTCTGGAAAAGGAGAAGACTCATATTGAAGATTTCGCCCCTGAGGTGGGTTACTTGTGCAGTTGTGAGGTTCGTTGTGGGGGATTGTTGTGCTGTTTAATGTATGTGTCGTTTTGTTGGTTGTTGTTTTTGTTGTTCAGTTGAAGGAATGCCATGCTTGTGAGTGCAGATGAAGTATCTGAGAACTTCTTAATTACGATCACTTGACAACAATTGACTGAATTCTTTGCGACATTAACCCTTCGAATAGCTGTCGGTACTCGGCTGATGGGCGATGATGGTTTGTTCTGTTGATCATCGTGGCCCACAAATTTCTGAAGTCAAACTTGGCCAACGTCTTGGTTTGCACCCTGGCAAACTAACATGACCAAACTGAATTGTGCGAGGGTATATGGGACAACTTGCGATCTACTCATATTCATGTCTAAAACAGCAGATTTCACACAACCAAGAACATCAAACATAGGATTGCAGCCGTTGTGGTAGGCCGTGTGAACTTTGAGTGTAAAGGCCGAATGCCAATGCTCAAATGCAAGCGGAGGGTTCCAAGGGCACGTATTATTGACTGTTCTTCTTATGTATGGCTGTGGTTTTCAAATGCTTAGAGAGGGAGGGACAACATATTTCCGTTACTTAATTTCCAAGAATGCCTTATGTATGCTACAATGTCAATAATGATGTTCTCATTTCTAACATCTGATCATTACGGTATGTTTATTAAGAAGTTTAGTAACCACATTCGTTAAAGTTTTCTTAATTGGTGTGTATGTTGATAAGCATGCAATAAGTATTATAATCGTGCTGTGATTTCTTGCTGTCTTGTCACTTTTTCTGTGTGCCTGTTTGTTGTCAACTTAGCAGTTTTATTTAGCTTGCAAGTATTTGATTTTTCAGTTATTACAGTAAACATGTGTTTGTTTTAAGGGGACTACCTCAACATTTTGTGTTTAACAATTTTGAGATCTGCTCGCTATGCTGGAACCGCAATTCAAGTTGAGAGTTAATGTAGAAACCTGAAAAATGTAAAAATTTTCTTTTTGTTCTTTCGTTGACACCAACATGTTTCGGTCGGTCAAACATGCTTCTGTAGCTGGTAATTGAAGTCACATTAACACCTTATTAGTTGCTACTTCTTATGCCAAACTTAAAATTATTCACTCAATGATAGCAAGAGCTAATCACTTCAGCAAGTCAGTTTTATAACTCTACTAAATGACTGTATAGGATTTCTGAACCTATTCAAAGCAATTTTCTCTCTGTTTATTGCCGTGTGATTTATGTCAAGCCTAGTGCACTGTTTGTACACAAGTAATAAAACTTTCGAGCCTCAGAAGTCAGAAAGAGAAAATGTTGGTACTTTCCCTATGCTATAACCTGGTCTAGGACGCATTTTGCTTTGCAAGGTGGCTATAAATATTTTGGGGGGTATAGTTCCTTCAACAGCAGTCTTCTAAATGTTTTTTTTATCGATCTCTTACATCTCTTTGACAGAAATAAGCTGTATAGCCTGACCGCAATTAGGTTTTAGTTGTAAATGCTTTCTTTTGATGTAAGTTTGCCTGCAATGGAAACAACCGTGGAAAAAACTTGACCTGTGCATTTTCCGCCCGTGGTTGCGACAAAAATGTTCAGATCTAGAGATTCATGAAGCTCTGGTTTGCATTTCGTTATGAATTGTATGAAATTAAATGCCCTTATAGTCTGCATATTTATGGACTGAAACACTAGCCTTAAACCTAATAGACCTTGGTGCTGGCCACACTGTACTTGAAAACATGACTAAAACATGACTAGCGTACGTTTCTTTGTTCTTAGAACAGTACTGCGATTTTGGACTAAGCTGCTGCATTGCGCCCACCCAGAACGCGACTTTCAGCTTGGCTAACTGTTTATGACTAACATCAAAGAATACTGTAGGGTTGCCTCGAAGCAACACTGAAACATAACTAGCATTGTTGTTCTAATGATATGCAGATTAAACTGAGATAAAGCTCAAGATATGATAGCCATTAGCTGTACTCACACACGCGGATTAATTAATGAATCAGATTCATTGATTGATCTAAATCTTATGAATCTGTGTGACTACAGTAGATTCTTTCATTAAACTGTTCCTGATTAATCCCTGCAGTCTCTCTACAGTAGCTAGTGTGACTACGGTCACTCAGATTCATTAATTAATCAGATTCATTACATCGATTCATCAGATTGAAGATTCATCAGATTTTTTGACCGTAGTCACACTCAGATTCATTAGATTTTCAGATTCATTAATTAATCTGGATTAATTAATTGATCTAGTGTGAGTGCGGCTATTGAGGCCATTAAATAACAGTTATTCTGAGAAAAGCAGCTGATAACGAGAATCAGAACTTTCCAGTGCGGCCACTTTTTGTTCATCATGTTTTAGTCAAATTTCACTAGATTGTTGAGATGATTTCCGTTTGCGATTTTGCTAGTCATGTTTTAGTCAGATTGTAGTGCGGCCAGCACTCTTTTCACATGTTGTCACCAAGCAATGCATTTTGGGATGGCCGATGGAGAAATTCCTTTGTGATGGTTGCTGACTGCCCTGAAGGAGACCATTTTAATGCCTAAAAAATAGACGTAATTGCCTGCTGTGTTGTGGGATGGCCAGGGGTACTTTAAAATCGATGTTACAGTGACAAAAGCAAATGGTCTTAAGGTGATGTGTACAACTTAGTTGCACAACTATATTTGTGCAACTCGATACAACTCGCTGCAACTCTCTCGCAACTCGGCACAACCCCATTACAACTTTTCGCAACATGCCTGCTATCAGCTGTTCACTAGCACGTGCATATGTTCGCAACGTTCTTGAAATCAAAGTCGTTTTGATTTCAAGAAAGTTGTAGCCGAGTTGTTGGCTGTAAATGGGCTGGTTGCCTGGGTAACCACCCTTTAGACAAAGGCCTCGAAATAGGCAGCACACATCCACTGTCACTGTGTGGCGACACTTATGACAGTGTGACATAAATTACGTTGATGTTAAGCAATCAACAATGGGCTGTCATTAACGCGTCATACCCTATACAAGCGCAATTAACAGTTTCAGACAGTTGCTTGCCGAGTTGTGAAGAGTTGCATGGAGTTGTGCATCAATATTCAACGTGGCGGGCAACTAAGTTGTAGTGTAACGTCACCTTTATGTCATCTCCAATTTTGCTGTCAGCAAACTATTACGTCTACTGTGCAAGCGTTAAAGCAATCTCTTTGGGGATGCAAGCTGCCATTTTAATGAGATTTAGCCATTCTACAAATGCACCGCATCATGATGATTTGTGAAAAGTTCTTTTGCATTTGCCACTCTAACATTATTTTTTTATGCCCCTAGCCATCCCACAATGCATTGCATGATCACGATTTAGGAAAAAGGTCTATTGGCTAGCTGATGGTTCATAGCAAAGGTAACTATCAGCTAGTTCATAATGCTTCAGAAGTGAAATATTCTGATGGAAAACATCAGCTAAGGAGAAAGCTGTTCGTGAATAAATATAAAAGTTGGTCTTGCAAAGTTCCTCTATTTTTGAGGTGTTACTTGTTTGTTTTCTTTGCGTTGCTTTAATATTTCTGTATTGGTTTGGAACTGGAAGTTGGACAATTCTTGATGTTCTTGATTTAGGTTGCTTGGGTAACAAAATCTGGTCAATCCGAACTTGCTGAACCGATTGCCATTCGACCCACTAGCGAAACTGGTAAGCTTTGCATTATTTAATCTGCAGTTAATTTAAAAGTATCCATGTACTTTGTAGCACAGAGTCTGTATACTACCGAGTCCAAATTAGAATACCAATGTATCTTTGGCCATTGTAGACAGGTTCACGACTAGCCAGTAGCGGAATTTGGCATCCACAACCTCTCCATGCTATTTTATAGCTCTCAGAAACCGTAATGTATCATTTTCGTTGCACTGAACTGTTTTGTCTAGCCCATCCTCATTTGATTTTATGTTGTTTTCAAACTCTCTTAATAGTGCCAGCACTGCACTATTATGATCTAGAAGGCTGGGTATGAGGGTCAGTAAAATGGGGCCATTGCGGGACTGGAAATAATTGGATGCACATTAGTGCTTTACATGATTTGTTTTCGTGCTAGCGTGGGTTATGTGGCTTGAATTTTTATGTTATCGACTTCATTTTCTTTTTTTTATTCAGTGATGTATCCAACATACGCGAAATGGGTTCAGTCTCATCGGGACTTGCCAATCCGATTAAACCAGTGGTGTAATGTTGTGGTAAGTACTAAAATGTCAAATCTCCCTATAGTGTCCACCTCCCGACTGATGCTGTTGGTGCACTGCATCTCTTCTCCTTTGGTTGTTTATACTTATTACTTCTGCAGCATGAGCATTGATATATTGTCTATCCTTTAGGTTGTAGTTCGGATACGTTAGATCTTAGGTGAGTTAGATTGGCTGAAAGGAATGCTGCAATTGATTTATTTATGCGAGCGTTGCTGTAAATTTCATATATACTGCCCTACCCCAGAGGCACACAACACTAGATATAGCTAATACTACAGTTGTACTGAGTGTTATTGTGAGCAACCCCGCTCTCTTTTTCAGGGGCTTCCCCTTTAAAAGAGTCCTATAAAATTAGGTCTGTGTGTCTGTCCTTCCATCCAGTTTCTTTTTGTGAATTTCTGTGTAAATGATCACCACAATAGTACGGGCAATTTTGAGACCATTCAAACATTTTGGGAAGACTAGTGTTTGACTTGGGCGTGGTGTATTTTGTCAAAAAATAGTTGCTTTTTGTGTGTAAAAGAGATTAGAATGGCCTAATTTTTCTCATTGATCTAGCACTAAGATTCTCTTTCCTGTTTTCATTTTTCTGGAGTTTTGAGTTTTAGAATCTTCAGCAGTTCTTCTGTTGAATATCAACTCTGTTTGTTCTTATTTTTCCAGAGATGGGAGTTCAAACATCCTCAGCCATTTTTACGTACTCGTGAATTTCTGTGGCAAGAAGGTCACTCCGCATTTGCTACTCGCGATGAAGCAGTGGAAGAGGTAGGTGGAAGTTAACTATGTAAAAATTTTTTTTAATAGTACCCTACACGCTTTTATCATTTAACAAATACGTGCTCACTACTTACATATCTTGTGAGGAATTGACGGGAGGGCATCAATATCTGTCAGGAATAGGTACTGCTGAAACTGGAATGTGCCTACAGAGATGATTTCTTGTGAACATGCAAAACTTTTGCTAGAAGACAGCATGAGTTTTTGTCATTTGTAGTTGTGCGAATTGGTGAAACTTGTTCCCCGCTAGCTTTCAAGTATGTACCATGCCTGAGGAAAACCTCATTAGGTTTGTGGGTGGCTATTTACATCCGAAATTGGCTATTTTCAAGGTTTTCTCCAAATACCGTAATACCTCGAATAAGCACCCAGCCACTTATTTAATTTTTGGAGCTTTTAGGTGGGCGCTTATCCGAGAGGGCGCTTATTCAAAGGGGATGCTTATTTAAAAAACAGATTTACGAGCAATTTAAAAAACAGATTTACGAGCAATTTAAAAAGGGAAAAACTTCCCATCTTCTTATGATGAAAACGATAAAAGTAAGAATGAAAACTAAAATTAACTGTTGTATTTATTCAACATCTCTTGCTAAGTCGTCTTTCAATTACTTTCTAGTCAAAAATTTGAATTTGCACTAGTTTCTGAAGATATCAAAATGGACGCCTTTTCGAAGGGTGGGCGCCTATTCGAGGGTGGGCGCTTATTCATATTTTCACTTCTAGGGTGGGCGCTTATTTGAGGGCAGTGCTTATTGGAGGCATTACGCTATGTCATTTGTAAACGATTCATCCGCTTTTTTTGTCATTTTTAGTATTTTTCTTCAGGGCAATTCTGTGTATGTTATGAATCACGTGCCATTTCTGAGGAAGAACTTGTTAGGCTTGTTAGTGGAAATTTGCGTCCAAAATTGGCTCTTTTCAGGGTTTTTTCTAAATGTATCTGAACAGTTTATCCTTTTTTTATCTTTTTTGGTGTATATAATTCTTAGAGGCAATCCTGCATATGTTATGAACCATATGCCATGTCTGGGGAAAGTCTCATCAGGCAGGCGGGTGGCAATTTACGTCCAAAATTGATTATTTGCAGGTTTTTTCCAAATATATCATCGACAGTTCATCCGTTTCTTATCGTTATTGGTGTGATTCTTAGGGTGTAACATAACGTTATACTATGACCTATTCTTTGTATCTTGGGAATATGTCGATCAGGGTGCTGTGGCAATTTTTATCTATAGATTTTTTCAACATATTTCAGGAATACTTCATTAGTTTTTTGTCATATGTGATGTGAATCCTATGCCTTATGTTTTATTTTTTCTTTGATGTAACACAAACATTCTCAATTAACTTTGTGGCAGTCCACTAATTCTGTGACTTGTTTCTCTTACTCTTGCACATCTTTGAAAGTACTAAAAAGATTAAGTGTCACGCGTCAACTTTCTTCAGTGCTGCAAGCATATCTTTATTACATTCTAGGTATACCAAATCCTGGACTTCTACGCTTCAGTTTATACCGATCTGCTGGCCATTCCTGTAGTGAAAGGCAAGAAGACTGAGAAGGAGAAATTTGCTGGCGGGGACTTCACCACAACTGTAGAAGCGTATATCGCCGCGAGTGGTCGTGCCATTCAAGGTGCTACTTCACATCATTTGGGACAGAACTTTTCCAAGATGTTCGAGATAACATTTGAAGATCCCAATAATCCCGAATCGAAGGAAAAATGCTTTGCTCATCAGAATTCCTGGGGAATCACCACCAGAACGATTGGTGT
>JAOBRC010416457.1:0-12259 GCA_027575255.1 Scolionema suvaense
CAAATTTACCAATAACTGTAATTGGTACATTGGATCTTATCATCGGCCAACAGAACATCGAGCTTAACTGCTAAGAAATAAATTCCACTAAACAGTGAAACACGGTACTTTTACAGAAAATATATCAGATCGAAGATTTCGCATTCCTCTGAAGTCCTCTACTTTTGACTTTTCCAAGTTTTCGGTTCTTGCACTAACATACTTAGAAGGATGTCATTTCAAAATCCAAAAATCTTCGGCATAATTGGTACAGCAAAAACTATAAACGTAAGAACTTCCACGGCCTGCATAATCAAAGTAAAGGTGAAAGTAAAGATAGATTGGAGATTAACACGACTATCACATATAAAACTGTCCCGAAATGTGCCACACAAATAATATAAAACAGAGAATAAACGATTTTTTTTTATGTGCAACTTAGCATTTTGGTCAGATCTCAAGTTGCTTATTAGTCAGCCAAATTCAATGCTGAAGTTGCTTAACGGTTGCTTAATCTTTTTTTTCCTTGTTCATGTCAGAAAAGAAAAGAAAAGCTAGAAATTTTACATGCAACGAATACCTATCAATTTTTAAAAGTGTAGTGAAAAACAACTTATCACAATACAAGGTTCATCAAATACATATGCACTAACAAAAGAAAAGTGTTTCAAGAAGAACGTTTTATGAAAGAAATTGCTTATGTGACATGGCTGCTCAGGACTGAAGTTGCCTAATGATTTTTTGATTTCAGTTAAGTCACTTATAAAGGAGTTACTCATAAAAAAAATCGCGTACTAAGTCAGCTCAGCATAAAATTTAGACCGTTCATCACAATGTGCAAGAACTCATCTAACGCATGGCTCTTTTTGTAGAAGTAAAGCATTCACCTGAAGTCATAAATTCTCCAGCTAAGATGAATGTTTCAACATGCACGATAGAGAGCTTCATTTTTATTCGTAAGCTAATTAACTCGTCCTCGTCTTCTCCTTGAAACATAGCTGCACATACATTGGTCTGATTTATTTCCTCAGTCAGGCAGAACATGGAAATCTTGTCTGCTAGCGAACTGCACATCCTGATGAACTAACGAATCTTTCAAATGATAGACCGCATCAAGTCGTATTGTGAAGAAAATTGTTCAGATCTCTAAAGGAAAATACAAACGAAATATAAGCCAGATGCCTGCACTTCTTTCAACTATCTCCGAGCTCGTGTCCGGCAGAATAACTGTTAGATTTTCATCTAAGCATTCAAATTTTAATACGAAATTTAAGTCATTTCTATGTTTCAGCCATCTATTCAAAATTCTATCACTCCCTTGTATGTAGCATACCAAAGCGCATAAAGAACCCCATTTCTAATTACAATTTGGATTCCACAAATGTTTAAACACGCTTACAACACAAATGCATGCAAGGAAAATGCTTTTTAGCCCAGGTCAAACTAATAGGAGCATTTATCATTTTCTAACAAACGCAGCCATGTACGTATTACAATTTTTGAAGAATTTACAGTACAGGGGGTGTTTATTGCTGTTCATTCGTTTTAACTCTGCACCTTGTGTTTTACAACAACAAGTCAAATTTATTAGACACTCATATCCAAAAACTATAATGGAACTTTCATGCATCACCATGACCACATATGCAGAGAAGAGGTATCGACGAACATCATCAACTCCTCTTGAAGTTGGGGAGGGGGGCATTGGAGAACTCATTATGAAAAGAGAGGTGTTTATTTATACAAAATTATTTTCATTTGAAGAACATTAACAGTATATACAGAATGCATTAACCCTATCTGACGCGGGCATTTTTGAGCTTGAGAAACTCGGGGGGGGGCGGGGCTTTTTGGTCCCCCCATCCTAATTTCTGTTCTAGAGTAGTTATGAAGCTAAAACTTGGTAGGAAGTTCCCTTAACCATAAAAGATTTCAAAAAAGTAGATAGAATTGTTTCTCGCCCCAGACTCCTTGAGATATGACGTCATACGTAACCACGGTAAAATAGCTCATGTTTTGCCCGACTTTGCCCAAAAATCACATTTTTAAATACCTCAAAATTGCTTTAAATTTGATGAAATTTGTTTTAGTCAGCTGGTTTAACCGCCTTACATTGTATTTCAAGCATTAAAATAATATTCCACTTGAAAAATTTGGATTTTTTTTGAGTTTTTAATTTTCAGGAATATTCGATCCATATTTGGAAATTTACCCAAATCACGTGACCGCTTGACCCAAAATGTATCAAATTTGGTCAGAATACGTATTGATAAATTCTATAACAGTAAAGTAAAGCTTGATTTGCGAAACGGTCCCTAAAAAATTTTTTCTCCGATATATGGCAGGGGGGTGGCAAAAAGCCCCCCCCCCCCTCAGATAGGGCTAATCGATGAGGAAAAAAATACAGAACTTACTATCTGCCAATTGAAAATCTGTGATAGTGTCTCAGTCCAAAATGATCCATAACACGACCTATGACTCCTACATCAGTTACATTATCAAATCATTCAACCATAGCCCCAGTCCCTCCTTTTTACAATTTCTAAAACTGTTAAACGGGAGGTTCATAGTCGGGGAAGGGGGGGTCAACTAATTTCCGTATTTAAGGAGAATGGCCGAGGTCCAACAAATTGATCAAATCTCGTAGCCTGTAGCTAAAGAAGGCAACACAGGAAATGTGATACAGGCTATAAAATTTATTTGGAAAACTGAGCAGTCATTGCGTTCAGTGGGGGGAGGGGTCTTAAAATTGACAAAAATTAATTAACGCTCCTGTTTATTATGGTTTTTAGAGTATTTTATAGGGTGCATAGTAACAGCATGGTATAGTATTTTACTAATGTAATATTGCAACAAGAATGTTGAATATTGCAATTGTGACTTCAAGGAGGGGCGACAAATTTTTTGAAAAAATCCATATGTTTTTATTCTCTTGAAATTATATAAGGCCACCCACACTCGAGTACTAAAAAAGTTTGCCGCCTTACTATTTCACGCATCTATGCATACACTCTTTTTATTTATACAAGCAGAACGTTTACAAGTATACGGAGGCTGGGAACCTTGCAAAAATTAAACATAATGCTTAGCATACACCGAGCCTCAGAAAGTTTGACTTGCATCCTTTGAGCTTCGTCAACTATGTCTAGCAAACTTTCGACCTTTAGAAAACTTTTTCAAAACTGGGAAAGTGAATGGATAATGGACAATAGACCATATCGCGATTAGCCAATATTGCGACTTCCGCAAAGGCTTCTGGTATTGCTTGGGGCAGGTACAGGAAAGTCGCGCTGAGACAGTGTGAGGCTGACAGCAAGCAGTCGCGTGATTTATGTTATTTTGCAATTAATTTGATTGCTTTTGAATTCTAATGGCTTGATTTCGGAAGGTGGACTGTCACTCAACTTCAGCAGTATTTGAGTGCGCGCGAGATTAATGACAGTGGAATAAGTAAGGAAACACTTGAAAAAAACTGTTTACGGGCATAAGACACTATAAAATCACAGCAACATATTACCCCAGTGGGCACGCAACGTAAAAACGACGTCGCTAATCAGTTGTTTTTGGGTCACGACGTCGTCTGACGAATACACAACGTTGTTGCAACGTTGTTGCAACGTTGTTTTTGCAACTTAACTGTTAAATATACAAGACGTTAATTTTATTCCAAACCAGTATACCTGGGAACTTTTAGAACATAAAACTAGTTGTTTGAAATGATAATATTTAACGCTGAAAAAACGACGAAAATACGACGTCCTGAATGCAACGTTGCTAAAACGTCTTTATGGCGATACTGTACAGACGTTTTTTCTGCGACGTGTTTACAACGTTGTTACAATGTTCAGGAGACGGCAAGATTAGCCATCAAAATTTTTACAGATTGTTACCCTTTTGAAGAATTTCTGCAGTAGTATGGGATTTTGTTGCTGCAATTACGATGACTAGGACTTAACCAATGAAAAGTTTCTGATCGTTGCGACGAAAATGCAACACAGAAATTGTAACGTTATAGCAACGTCGTTGCGACGTTGCGAAAAAAGCGTCATTTTAACGTTGTATAAACAACGTCGCAGTAGCGATTGATTATAAAATCAACATTACAGCAACGTTTGGAAAAGAACGTCAGAACAATGTCGTGAAGACACGTTGTCGGAAATGTTTAACTTCGAGCTCGATGTCAATGTGCCTAAGGACACTTAAAGTTCTTGGTGTGACTTTGGTTTCTTCCGTACTTGGGTTTCACTAATAATGAGTCGTAATCTATGTGCTGCAAAATGTATAAATTTTGCTATCTGTATGACATTATCAAGCAACCCCAATCACAACCAGTAAATAGCGACAGTGTGCTTTGTTAAAGACGGGGATATTAGGCAGAACAAGACTCATATTGAATTGGATGCAGAAGTTTTTAGATATCATCCACAAATTGTCACGAGAAAAACCAATTCAACAGCATCTTGTTGTTTCTACCAAGGAACTTTAAAAGTTTTGTTTCTACGAACTGCAATCAGGTGCAAAGTTGTTTAGAGTTTCACCATTTTTTAGCCTATTTTCAAAGCCATGTATAGCCAATATCTGATCATATTTCTCAAAACACCAAAAAATCGACGTGACTAACCGACTTCAAGGCTATAGCGACCTCCAGAGTATCAACCTGGCACGATTTCATTGCCTGAACGTGTTTGCAAGTTACGTCAGGCAGCTGTAACTAAGCTTAATTGGCAAAATCGGGAAAACGTGGGCTTGATCACAAAAGGGAGGCCATTTTCCCCCAAGTCCTAAAAGTCCGATCCGTCAAACCGAGTCGTCAACCCATGGAGATAAGCAGTGGAGGCTTGATCGTCTCTACGGCTGGATAATACCATTAGTCCTTTGCTTGTGGGAATTGGAAAACGCCACATTTTGCGCAAGTTTTAATATATTTTGCACTTGATTATACATCAAAATCTAAAACTCTTTCAGTCCTTATACTTGGATGGGGGATGCAATCTGGGCAGCAAAACGGCCTTATTCTCTGTCAGCATTTGAATAAAACATTGATCCTTATTTCCGGAATTTCTTATTTTCTGGAAGCAATTACAATAATTTGTAATTCACATTTCATACTATACCATTCCAGTTCCGCCTCATCCTTCTCTAGTCTCGAAATATGTTCTGATTTATGGTAGCTATTTATCTGGCATGAGCCTGCAAAAAAAGGATTTGATGATATCCACAGTTTTATTGTAATTAGAAATTCCTTTTCAATTTCAATGAAGCAGTCAAAATGAGCAATTTGCACCTAATGTTGTGCCATTTTCATGTTAGCAGGCTATTTGCTAAGTGAACTTACTGACTTGCCGTGCCAATGCCCCCGACCAATAATTATGTAAACTCCCTGAACCCTAATGTTTCATCGATTTTATCAATAGCTTATAGCACAATGTAGCAAATATCTGCCGGTGCGAGAGCCATGGCGCGAATAGCTTGCATAGAACACACACACACATTTGGATTGGGGTTCAAGGGAATGTGAAAATAAATCCTGGAAAAAGCCAGTTGTAATATTTTTCAAGGATTTTTTTTCTGCTTCCATTTCATGGCTTGTAACAATAGTACTTGTCTTGGTTCCTCGCTCTTACCAAGTTTTAATGGTGAGTAGCTTCCTGGAGGAATGCACATTTTGTGATCAGTGTATCCTTATTCCTAGAGAAATGTTTTATATGCGGGCCAAAACTACATTAGTACTCGCTTTGTCATGTGATCCTTCCTCAAAAAACAGAGTTGATGTGATGAATAAGAAGTGGAAAAGCAAACAGTTGCTAGTGCATTGTGTAAACCGTCATTCGTAACAATTTTCCCAATAAATCTGGTTTCCTCGTTGAGGATGAGTCACAGGTGACAAAGGTTGAATCGCGCTTTGTGAGTATGTTAAAAGCTACGCAATCTTAAAAAAAAAGCGTTCTTTTTATCTTGATGGTAAATCGAGAACTAGAAAACATGCTGAACATAAGGTCTCAAGATGTTGCTTCTCCATTAGAGAGATTCATACCGGGCGGCCTGGGCACTAGTCGGGGCGCTTGTTGGGAAAATTGCAGTGTGGCAGCCATCTTTGAAAATTTCGCCCTTGGGAAAGAGCGGGGAAACCAAGCTTCTGAGGCGAAAACATGAGACTGGTGTCAACTTTCGCGGAAAATAAGAAATATGAATTGTTGTAGGTCTTGCTCTAATAACACAGTGGTTCCTGAGATGTTTTATTGTGAATTAGGATTGATTTTAGAATGAAGGTATCTACTTGTTCCTAAGCTGTTGATGCTGATGGAGACCTCTACCGTGTGCGTACAGCTTGTGTGCGAAAGAGAGCTTGTGGCCTGTGATTAACCAAGCAAACAAGAGAAGTGCAGAGGCAAAAGCAGTACTCTGTATTTAGGGAACACTGCCATCTGGATGTCTGAGAAAGGGCTTGAGTCTTCCTTTTTTCAGTCACAGAGGGTAGATAATGTGATCAATTTTAGGTGCAAACTAGTAGCTCAATATACGGATCGTGTGTCATGTACAAAAAAGCTCTTGATAGCGCCTAGGTGAAAATATGAGCATACACCTTTTCAGCTCAGCCTGAAATAAGCTTAAATTTTGCGTGGTTTCAGGGTTCATTTATTCTTACTATATGCTTACTTTGTTGAGTTTTAAATCACAAACATATAATTTCTCTGACACTGAAAGATCATGCGAAACGGAAAGTTGCCAAATATTGATGTTTTATTGCTCAGCATTTAGAAAACATATTGAAATGGTGCCGTAAAACTATATGCAGCAGCAGTAAAGTAAGTTTTGCAAAAGAAGTTCATAGGAAGAAGTTACTGGTGAACGTTATTCCCAGCCTTGGTATATGCTTAAATTATGCTTAATTTTTTCAAAAATCTCAGCCTCAATACGCTTATAAGCTTTACGCTTATAAACAAAAAGGTGTAAGTAGCCATAAATGTTTCGTTCATTATATTATGTTTTTGGGGGCCACCACTGACATCTTATTGTTGCTTTGTGTGATTTGACGTAATGACCCATGATTTTAGTTGCACTTTCTCAGCCTAAGGTTTATGCTTTGTAATATGCTTATTTTTCAGAATTTCGAGCGTAAATATTTTAATGACCGTTTTGCTTATATAACGTAGGGTGTAACTTGCCTATACAGTAGCCACTTAGGCTCTAAAATGTCCGTTTTGTTTTTTTTTTGTCACACATTTTCAAATGTGTTTCTTACTCCTTGCAAATTTAAGTTGAACCATTCGTCACTCAGATCTGGGAAAATTAATTCGGTATGGGAGTGACGTGCATGCCCCCCTCCAAAAATAAATATATATATATATATACTTAGTCTTTGCCTTAGGCGTTTGTAGTACGTTTTATAATCACAAGTGATCACTTCAAAGCCATTTCTCTGCAGCCATAAATTTCCGAAAGGGAAGTAATTATTTGCATGCGTTGATTGATTTTTTGGAATTGATTTTTGCAAGAACGATTTTTGCAAAAATTCAACTGTACTGCAAGTGTACTTTGACTTAACTAATGTTGGGAATGGCAGCTTGGATGGGTTTTGCAGAATTAATGTTTGCGATAAGTAATACTCCCAAATTTCTTATGATGGGCTTCTTTTGGATGTGGAACCATGTTATTATGGGCGTTCTTATTCTTTTATGTGATGTGACACTGTGACCTGTTTGATTTTAGTCTTTTAGGAGTATCTCACTTTGTACAAGAATCGCTTTCACTCTCATTTGTTCCCTTCATTTATTGATTTCCCACATCTGTTAGTGTTGATTGCATGAAACGTTTTTAGCAGGCTTTTCTGAACGGGGTTTCTTGGTTTTGGTCGGAAAATCTAATGAGAAAATTACTTGCCAATGCATAGTTCATTTTCTTGTGTCCATTTTTATCGTCGTGTGATCGTTTTACTATCCATAGGCATAAGTTGGTTGTTCAGGATAAGTTCCCTACAGTATCTTTCGATCTTGTTATCGTTTTTTGCCGCCTAAGATATGCGACCTTTAACAAATAGTTCACGTGAAAACCTTCACCCTGTTGATTCTCAAACAAAAATATACTGTAGAGCTATTATTTAATATCTTTTTTTTAGTGTACATGTATTTTCATGTTCTGTATCGCTGTGGTTGTGGACGCCCTGTTGGTATTTTTGAATGTGATAGTATTCTATTATGGATTCTGTTCTGCTGTAGATTCGCATTAGGTTTCAACTCATTGGTAAAAATATATTTTCGAGTCTAGAATTGTGATTTTATTCCTCTCGTAAACGTATTTGATTATAAAATTTAGTTTAGTGAGGTTAGGGCTTTCAGAAGATGGCTTCCGAAAAAAAGTAGGCATTGACGTAATAGAACGAAGAATGTTGTTACTGCGTCAGTTAGCGACATAGGAACAACGTTGGATTCATGACGTCGTTTCGTTGTTTCCATACTAAACCAATATGCAACTTTGTTGCAACGTCGAAAGTGACGTTGCTTTTACGTTTATGCAACGTCGCTTCTACGTCATTTAGCGTTGCTGTTTCTGCTTGATATAACGTTGCTGCGACGTTGTCATTACGTCAGGCTGCAACGTTGTTTCGATGTCAAGAGACGTTGCTGCAACGTTGTTACTGCGTCAGTTGGCGACATTGGAACAATGTTGCATTCACGACGTCGTTCGTTGTTTCCATACTAAACCAATGCAACGTAGTTGCAACGTCGAAGGCTACGCTGAAACAACGTTGTTCCAACGTTGCTGTGTCCACTGGGACGTAACCTTTACCATCCACTCATTCGACGCCACTAATTGAATCGTGAACAACAAATAGGAACTGCAGCATAGCAGGAACAAGCTTCAGCTCCTTCAAAACATATTTCATCAAGCAACAACTACAAAGTCCAGGAAACAAAAACTGGATTATCAGAACTACTACCTATGCACCATGATAGCGTATCCACCCGGCACAAGAGCTCTAAGTTATTCAATTAGATTTCCTCGTGTTAAAAACATCATCGATTTTGCTTTGTTCAGTTGCATCAAAGCGACGTGTTTTTCTCCAGCATTTCTTCGATCGCTGCTACACCGGGCACGTTTCCCAGGAACTAGTTCCTCAACATAGTTCAGCATGATTTCTTGCTATGCATAGACGGGGGTTACTAATGCACTATAGGTTAAACGCTGCAAGGAACGATTTCTGGGAAGGTTTTCTTAGTTAGGCTGCAAGGTTCATATATCAAACAACGTTTAAGAAAATATTGTATGCATGCAAGATGAAGGGCATCGGTAATTGATGCGACGCCCTGGCAAATTCATAGCATTGTTTCTTCAGCAGCATGCTGTGTTTTCATTGGCTTTCAAGACAATCCGAACATCATGTATGTAGCGCTGTCATTGGTTTACAGGACAATCTTGTTTCATCTCTCGTTGCGGAGAGGAGGCAGCAAATCAATGGCAGTCCATGACATTTGAGTTTGATTCACCGAAATATCTGGATTTTTGACTAAAATATCTCGCTTTGAAGTCACTTCTGTAAATTTTCTTGGGAGAGAACCAATTTTATGTTGCTGTAGGCGTCTTAGAAACCCAACCCAGTTGTCAATATCCAAATTAATGGTCCATTTTGAAGCGATTGCCAAATACAGTGACTTAGTAGTTGTGCGTCGCATAACCCCAACGATACCACTATGCATTGTGCAGCGCATACTTGAATTAATCGCGATATGGTCTATTTATCAATCTGTCTTCCAAACACAATAGCTGTTTGAGGTTCCAAGGACCTTCTACCTTTCTTTGCTACTGGCCATGAGAAAACAGGTACATGCAAATCAGTGCTTTGTAAGAGATAATTCACCTTAAAGGAACAGTGTCTCAAAATGTTTTATTTCACGATTAATACTAGTTCAGTGTGGTCAAATTATAGCAACGTTAAAAATTTTATTCCAAAAAGCAGCAATTTTCGAAAAACCGGAGGGGGGCGGAATCCGCCCCGCCCCCCAGGTTGATTAGGGTTAAAAGAACAAGAAGAAAATTTGGTATGGCCATGCATAATTAATTTATTAACTAGCGAAGACAAGCTATGATTGGCTGACTTTTGAACAGATATATCACCCCGGGTTTCAAAATAAGCTTACCCGCTTAGAATCACAGGCACCAACAACAAGGAGTTTATACAATTCTTTCATTTCTTAGATCAAACTTGACATAAACGATAGGAAAACTCCACAGGTACGGACCGCATTTTTTGTCTTTTCTGAATTAGGCGATTCCAAACGTTTGCGTTGCGTAGAGCACTTGGTGCGAATCAAAAAGTGCACAAATATGTATGTAGAGTGTTGTGTTTTAATAAAAAGGACTAATGACCATAGTTTTTCCTGCTTTTCTCATTGTGTGCGTTATTTGCACCCAAATTCAGGCTAATATGTGGCCTGGAAACCTCAAAAATCTGCAACAAAAAGGCCCCACTTATGCTTCGGTCGTGCCCGACCACATTGAAGGAACTGTGTCTCAATATTTTATTAAGCACTGCTGCATACTATGTCAGCTCCCACACCAAATTTCACAAGTACAGCTTCATTAGAAATGCTGTAATCGGAACGCAAAGTTTTCGCTTGTTGTCTGAGTTCACACGGGACTTCTAATAACCGCAAAGCAAGGCCAGAATCGCTTCAATCCACCTGTTCCAAAGCATCGCGACATCGTGATGCTTAGCATATTGCGTTCACACACATCATCTTAACGATTCCGAGTGTCATTGCCTATAATTGGTACTCATGCGGAAATAAATCGTACGTCGAACGCCAGTGACTGCATGGCCAGTAGTGCAATTAAAGAGCCAAGCAGATGAATAGGAAATGCTTGACACTCATTGGATAAGCAAGCTCCTTTTGTCTCTAAACCACCCCTTCCACTCGCTTCTGGATGAGATAAATCTCTTTGTTCCAAACCTTGATGAACGCCAAGAAGCGTCACATTTCGCATGATGTTCACACGGTGTTCACACGGTGTTCACACGGTGTTCACACGGTCTTGCGCAAAATCCGATGACAAGCAGGTGGTAAAGCACAAAAAAACTGTCTCCTGTGAACCCAAGGGTTGAGTGCAAGAATTCATCCTCCGTGTAAAAGTCATGCATACCTGATGCGTTCTCGGAGAACTATAAGAATGCATACGCTAATCCCTTTGTGTTCTATGCATATTTAATGAGCAGTGGCTCATTCGATATGCAAGGCTTAGCTTGTCGACTGTACGTTTCGGGATACTGAGTATTTTAAAGTGCAAGAAAAGTGTGACTCAGAATAAATATGGCAATAAGGCTATGAAATCTCCTTGAAGTGTGGCAGAATTAATGCAGTTGGCTAGGAAAATTTTTTGACCTACTGTTCCTTTAATATCATTCAGACAATCTGTCCCACCAAGACAAAAATACTGCAACAAGCATAGCTCTCCTAATTATACCTTCAGAAGTAAGATAGGTACCCAATGAATATCCAAGTCCCTTGAAAATCCCTGACATCAATGAAAAGGTGAAGAAGCTGATTTCTCTGCCTGATATTCTCGGCAAATATTAACAGACTAAATTTCCCTTTCGTCCTGTTGGCTTTCAGTTCGCTGGCACTATACACACAAAATGTTCTCTCATTTCATGGCAACTCAATAGCAAATTGTAACCATATTCCAATAACATACAACGAGAGAATTTTTCTTTTTTTCAGAACATTACCTAACATATTGGCCTAGCTAGGTAGATAGGATTAGCTAGGTAGCTATAAAGCTGGCTAGCTCAGCTGCAAGCAGTGGTGTCTCTTCAAAAAGCTTTGGTTTGCAATAGCAATTGTTTCCTTGAAGCTTTTTCATAGCTAGCTAAGCATTCCAAGAAGTGCATCTGAGAACAGACAGAGCTAGTCAATCAATTTATGATAAATTCCCATCCTCCAAACTTTATAGCCTAATATACCGAGATTAGATCAAACCAAAAAAAATGATCGACAGAAATCATCAGAATATTCCCTTGCTAATGATCTCAAAGTTCACACGGAAATATAAAGTACGTCCATTAAAGACGCCTGTGACGGATGAAATCGAGCCGCGCACACTTAGCCTGACTCCATTTTTTTCTTGCCTCGATATACCAGCCAATGCCGTTGCGTTCAACCCGATGATCTGGGATGTAATTATTCTCGATCAGTGGCTTTGGAAGATTGTTTACATGGGTTACACCACATTGCTTCGAAGGTCTGATGGCACCAAGCTTGCAGGAGGCGATCATGCTGATAAA
>JAOBRC010416568.1:0-12258 GCA_027575255.1 Scolionema suvaense
TGATGTGCAGCAACCATATATCTGCATTTATCTAGTTTATTTCTGTCTGTGTTCTTCATCGTAGTGATTGTATCATTCTCTACAATATATTGGTTGCATGAGAGCAAGGAATTCTTCATTTATATGCATATTGTTTTGGCTAGTTTGACCATTGGATTATGTTACACAGCGGTAGGAACATCCGTTATGCGTATATTTTATTATAGTTTAATGATAAAACAATACTCTGATGCCGCTGGCCTCGAGGTGTCGACGCAGAAACCGTTTCCTAGCCAAACTGGCCAGATTCTCCTTTCCTCTACACGGCCAAGAGCGAGGAGCTCCAGTGTAGAGGAATGGTAGGATCTGGTCCCAGGTTGGCATGCAGTATATACATAGCATGCACTCTAAGGCTTTTTAGTCCTGATCAATAGGTTTTGTACCTAATGTGTTATAACTACAGGTTATTATTTTGTTTATGATCAAGGTACTTGGCTCTACGGTTTTAGGAGTCAAAAAAGCATGTTGTTGTGATAAGTATATGGGAACGAAAATAGCATGCCTTAAGCATTTTAGGGCTTTGCCAGCATTGATGTAGCCCGAGCAATGGGGTATAGTCTGATATCATACGAACGAAGTCTAGCTCTCAAATAAAACTTATTCTAACAAACACGTCTACACTCACTTGCAAGCCCAGCCAAAGAGGCTTTTCACTCGCCTACGCTAAAGTATATACCTACATTTTACATCAAGTCAAGTGTTTGCGGGTGCTGTAGCACGCCTTTCAAGGAAAGGCCTGCTATATATAGGTAACAGTATAAGAAACTAACTGGAGTGCAGTGGTGGAGAAACGGCAAAGACTAGAAGAAAGACAAGAGTTTAGAGAAAGGAAGTGAAAAGAAGGGGACAGACATCTGAAGAATTGGTTTGAATAATTGATCTAGTTGTCACTTTTCTCTCACAGGTATATAATATATATTTATGCTCAATATGGTGACAGTGACCAGGCAGCCTGGGAGCACGGAACGCACAACTTAATACTCCAGTGTTACCAAAAAAGAATGCACCTCATGGCAGATAATCTGGGCACGTTTACTGAATATAGCTTGCTAGCTGCCAGTCAAATTCCCTCTTCGATAGACTAGAATTAATCGTTTTCTTTCTCACTTTTTATGCTCTCCAACGCCGTCATAACACGAATGCTGAGTCAGCTATATCAGTGAACGGGAAAACAACTAGAAAACATTGGCGCATGTGTATACCCAGGAGCTCACACTCCGCATTGCACTTCCTATTGTTATCCAGAGACAATACAGGCAGCAAAAACGGGTGTTCTCATAAAAACAGAGATTATAGAAGTCGCACCAACACCTGTTGAAACTCGGTGTGATCGTACTCCCTGATAAAACGTCGATTCTTGATGAACTTGTGGAAGTCCATAGTTCAAAGCGCACGGCGGGATTCTGCCATGCAGATGCCAATATGTTCTAGTCGTTTCTCCCTTCTCTAGTCTGCTGCGTGAATTGCCATGTGATGTTCTGAACAGAGGAAACGACTTATCTAGTCTACCTCTTCTAGTGTAGAGTGTATTGTTTAATAACTTATGTGCCAGCGCATAGACATCACGTCAACATAGCAACAATTTTTGAGCTGGTTCCAAGAACAAATTTTTGGCTGGTGGTAGCTAGTATTTCAGCGAGTTAGATAGCTAAATGCCTATCATATAAACAGAGTGTCCATCAGGTAGTACTGATTTGGGTTGCACTCCCTAAAATGTTTGGTGACAGATGGTTCATCTGACATGCGTGTTTGAGAGTGCAATGAGATAATTAACTGAGTACAAAGATATCATGTCGAGCTTCTGTCTAAACTCTGTGCTCAGCTTTGATTTTAATTGGCAAGACGTTGCAAGTCAATCTGGAGAAGAGAGTTATAGTTTCTGGAGTAATGCTCTTGCACCACTGAGTGCTTACTTATGCTATAGCTAGCTACAACCCCGGACAAAATATTTGGAACGAAGCATCATTTTCATGCCAGTATCATTGGAGAAGCAATTTGCATGGTAATAGTCTCCCCCCACTCCCCCATTTCAATGTTGGTGATTTAAAATGAGTGCTATGGTTAGCTGAGCTTGGAGAATCAACATTGATATGGGGGAGGGGGGGGGAGATAGGAAAAAGCAAAAGTTCCAATATATTTTGTCCGGGATTGTAGCTAGCTACCTAGGTGATTGAGGCGTCGTGGAAATCACAAAATCACACACCTTTCTCCCAATAGTTGGAAACTGGTGACCTGGTCATGCGTGAAGAGGTAGCTAAACACATCCTCTCCCTCTTTTGATATATACAGGGAAATCATACAGGAAACATGTATCACTTCTTTGCTTGATTTACTACTGGGCTTCTTTTCTACATGCAATACATTTTGATACTAGCTAGCTAACCAATTGAGCAATTTTTTTAAAGGCTTCCAATTGGACTAGAGAACCTTAGTCTTGCAGAATCCTTTTATACTGAAATAACCACCCAGCACATGGAATATAGCTACGTTGGAAGACAACCCATATGATTTGGTGTTACAGCTTGTTGCATTATGGTGGTACGGCAGGACAAATAGCTGATATGAAGTGGTTCATTACAAAGAAAAGAACAATCACTTGAGGGAGATGTTTTTTTACTGACTACCTTAAAGGAAGAAAGTGTTTGCGGAACATATTTTTACGGGATTTATTTTTGCGATTTTGGCCTTTTTTCACAAAAATTTCCTCCGCAAAACCTGCTAGTAGTTGGCAATCGCAAACATTTCTTCCGCAAAATTTTGACATTGAGCCAATTTCAAAAATGTAATCTCAGCTCAGCCTGAAGTATGCTTAAATTTTTCATGGTTTCTGGGTCCATTTATGCTTACCATGTGCTTAATTTGTTGGAGTTTTGAATCATGACAATTTAGTTTCTCTGACACTGAAAGATAGTGCAAAACGAAAAGTTGCCAAATTTGCTATTTTATAGCGCAGCATTTAGAAAACACGTTGAAATGGTCCCGTAAAACTATATGTGCAACAGCAAGGAAGTAAGTTTTTTGTAAAACCAGGAGAAACAACATTCACAGAAAGTAATTACTGGTGAACCTCATTCCTAGCCTTCATTTACGCTTAAATCATGCTTAATTCTTTTAAAAATTTCAGCTTCGATATGCTTATAAGCTTTATGCTTGTAGAAAAGTGGTATTCTGCAAAATTTCCTAAAAACGCAAAGTATCATTCAGTCCATTTGTAACCATAAGGTCTTCCTTCTGTCTTTCTTTGACGCTGTCAAGACCGGGTTACAGGTTCTCTCTCAGCCCGGTAAATGAAACAGAACATCTTCCTCTTCCATTGCAGATAATTAATACAGAACACTCAATCACAAAAATTTCTTCAGCAAAACTGGTCAAACAGCCTTCAATCACAAAATTTTCTTCTGTAAAATACAATTTATTTTTTTGAAGTCTGAATCACAAACATAAATTCCGCAAATAATTCCTTCCCTTAATTAAGGTAGCATGATTGTTGTAGTAAGTTCTGTAGGGAGAAATAAAGCCATAGAATGTGATATACACCAGTTATGACATCACAAGAAAGACAATGGAAAACACGAAACCAAAGCTTTGGACCTATTGAGAATATGTATGTACAAGAAAATTTTCAATGTCCCTTATGTGGATGTTCCATATTGCTCTTTCATATTACTATGATTCTATCTTTGCAGTAAATTACATGCCTACATTTAGGTTAGCACGTGTCATTGTTATCTGCTGTTTCTACTAGCCTGGGTACCAAGTGCTGACTCAGTGTCGATCATGAACTCGTTCCTCGTTGGTGAGAAGATCCTCTCTTTTTACTTGAGAGATGAAGTATGAAATGGAGCAAAAGGAAAACATAGCTTGGTATCCAGGCTAGGTTCCTACTGGTTATATATGCTGTATACAGCAATTTATACACTTATACTATATGCAACAATATTAGTTACCCTTAAATAAATTATGGATGAGGTTTTGAGACCAGAACGTTTCAATATTGAACTTGATGTGGAGAATGCAGAGAAGGACTGTATACAATTATTGGAAAGTGCTGTTACTGCCCCAGCCACTTTGAATGAACAGCAAAATTGCATGCAATTGCCAATAGTATTTCAGCTATATATATATATTGTTTTCGACGTAATAAGTTATTCAACTACGTTTTCATCAGCAATTTGTAAGTTGGATTATGCATACTTGAAACCTGTCAATGTCATTTTAACTGCCACCAGGTCGTAGCACGCAAACAAGATCCTGGAGAGACCATTGATAGCTGTATCAAATGAGAGCATGCTAGAGCTTTAGAACAGGCTCAGAAACAATCAGCTAGTTATGAACGTAATAGTATAACTGTGATTCCTGAAGAAGCTGCAGTTGTGGAGCTTTTAGATCAGCTGCAATAACAAAGTATGATGTTTTATCTGAAGAACTCCTTAAATGAGTGTTACTTCTGTGGACATCAGGGACATAATCGGAGTATATCTGCCCTGCATGATACTTTACATGCCAAAAATGTGGTAAAGAAGGGCATTGTGCTGTTTTGTGTTAATCATCATCTTTTATTGCTGCCATTCATGATGCTGAACCTGACCTTCGACATCTAGTATTACTAGGATCAGTTAGTCATGACATCACCACATGTCATGTGTATGGCTCAATAGTAAGTGCTGTGATAGATTCTGGCAGTGCAACTACTTTTATCAGCATTAAATTACTCACAGGTTAAGTAGTTCTAAAATAGTCAGCATTGTTTAAAATTTAATTTCCTTACTTTGTCTATTTACAAAAATTGGTGCTACTGGAGACATTTGTTCCATGTTTGATGGCAAACAATGTCAGTTCATTTGTTTTAGCTGCAAGGATAACCAATAATCACAAACATTCCAAATCTAATCTGCGGTTACTGTGTTTCCTTAGTTGTATTGTTCTTTTCGCCGAATGAAAAAAAACACCTCATACCTTTTAACTGACAAGACCTAACTGCACATAGAGAAATTATGGGGGCAAACCATTGATTGATGAAAATGAGGACATATGGGAAGTTTTTAGTGAAAAATTGGACAATATAGGTCTTTCTGAAAAACTAGAAAAGCAGTACGTTGCGGAAGGGACACGGTACAAAAATTAGGGGTTTTGCCCATAGGATTTTTGGGGTGTCCAAGAACATGGTCAGTATTAAGAAAACATTATATCAAGATAAACTCTAGTTTATGAAGTCCTATTTCACCAAGTAAAGCTTCAAAACACATTAAATGTGTCTAACCTAAGAACATGAAGGACCCCGAAATTTGACTTGCGTGGTGCGAAAAAGCAAGAGATGCGAGAAATTAATAAACATTGGGGTCGGAATAAGTTCCGGGGTCTGAGAAAAATATTCAAAAATTAATAATGAAATACCCCTTCTGTAAAGTACCTCAGAGTAAGAACTCCTTGATATTTGCTCAGATGTGAAATCATTTATTTTCAGATATGAGAAGTTATGGGTCATGTTATTTTGATTAACCTTGTGCCCATAATAAATTTTATGTGATCATTGTGTTTTTGAGATTTCAAAGGGAGATGCCCTCATATTGCCTAAAAATTCTGGCATTGTGCCTTTGTTACATTATAATCAATTGGGTAGTGTGAGCTGATAGTAATTACTATGGTGCTGTATTAATACTATGTAAACAACAAACCTTTGAAAGTACCTGATAGTATTCTAGCAATGAGTGTCTTTGTAGATGATTGGAGCCCGAATTCGGACCCTGAAGTGAAAAGATTTCATTTGAAAAGTGATGGATGTGTAGAAGTTGTACTGACGAACCTTGGGGCAACACTTGTTACTGTGAAAACACGTGATAGGTAAATATTGTCCTTTTCTTTTTTTGTATATTTGTTAATTCATGAATTACAATATTCTGATTTTTTTCTAATCACAGTTAGAAGTCTGAGCCCATGCTTTGTATTTTGTATATATATTTATGTCTTTCGTGTTTTGAACCAATGTGTAAGAGAAAGTTGACTAAGCATTCTATATTGTCTTATCATCAACCAGATTATTTGAGAGTGGATGACTTCGTCTCTTGGTCTCGTGAATATTGTGCTGCTATTAGTATTGGTAGCTGCGCAGACTATCTTGATTATTTCATGGTTATGCTTTATGCTTCATGCAAGAGATACTGTATCTGTCTCATCCAATGTTGATCTTTGTTTCTTTTGGTGAAAGGCTGAAGCATGCACACACTAGGGCCTACGTTGGCCCTTAGATGATTAAAACCAATTGACCGATGCAGTCCGGTTATTAAAGAAAAGTACAGTGGTTGTAGAGCATTGGCATTTTAAAGTTCACTGACTGTCACCCTTGTTGAAAATCTCCATAGGGAATTTTGACTAATTTTTTTGACATTATTTGTGTTGTGTGTATTTCTGGATTTTAGACTTTTGTGCACTTGCTGTCCACTTGTCGTGCTTTGAAGAAGAAATATGAAGAAAGATACTAGCAAAAAATTTAACTTTCTAGTAAAAACGTGACACTCCTCCTGCTTTTTTACAGCTTATACGATTTTTGCTTTCCCGATCTGGTAGTTTGTGCTCGGGAAATTTGGAAGGTATCAGAGTACCCGCTCCGTGAGTGCTTGTTACTGCAAGGGTTGAGCTGGATATGATGCATTTGGAATGTGTGTGCTTTATGCAGTGTGGTTCATTAATCACTGCAAACATTACCGTAAAAGATGTTGTTTTTTAGAATCTGTCGCCCAGCCCATCAAGGATTCTGGTGATCTATGTATGAACTGGCTAAGTAAGTGAGAGCAAGAGAGGGAGTTTATTAATAGATTGCACCAGAGCAGTTGGAACTATGCTTTGACGGCTTCAGGCTTCGTTTGGCCAAGATGACAGGAGCAATGTTAGGGTCAGATTGTGGTCTAGAGGGATAGATGATCAACCCTCGCAATTAAGATTTCAAGCGACGGCAAAAAAATTGCCGTCGAGTTTTGTAAAGTACGACGGCTCCCGACGGCTCAAGATGAGCAATAATTTCCTTCTCACCTGGGCACCTAACCACTTCATTATCTCCAACCTCATATCCAAGGATATCAAATCCCCAGCCTTCAGTAACTTTTCGCTTTGGTATTTTTTTGGATAGTTCCAACCGCTATTTTGTTTCAACAGCATGCAGGAACTACCTCACGTAACTCAATCGATCATCGATGTCTCATGTTCTTTTGTGTCGTCAGATACGCTGCCACATGCCAGTCTATTCAACCGCTATCAGATGATATGACAGGCGATTGAATTAGTATTGCAAAATAGGTGCAACTTCTTTCTCCTGTTGAACACTGTGATTGACAGATGAGAGCTATTAGCGTAATGGAAACCAATTGATCCTTGCTGAAGAATGTTTGATGCACAATAGGCATGAATGAGATAACAGTCTTGCAGTCTGGCTTGCATGTATGTTGTGAAGCAATAAGATAATACGTGCGATATAATAACTTGTGTGGAGACAAAGTTCCGATTACTTTTGAATTAAAAAATCACTCGTTGAAGTTTGAAGTCAGTGCACACAACATTTCTTCCGGCGGCATTTTTTTTGCCGTCGTAAATGCTTGAGGCTGACGGCAACTACGACGGCACTGCCGAATGCCGTCGTAGATTGCGAGGGTTGGATGATGAGTAGTCTTGGTGCAGTTTATGGAATAAAAAGTTATAGTATCATTCTGTTGACTTTCATGCCTTCTTTTGACGTTCAAGACTGTGCCCTCTGAAGACTGACATTAAAACATTTGGCACCTTTTCCAACCCGGCCCTAGTGAATCACCTCATCAGGTGTTTTCTAGCCATTTTCTCAGGTCCGGTAATAGGACGTAAGAAAGTCAATTTACGAAAAACTCAATTAAGCAATTTCCAGTGTACATTAACCATTTTAAACCATTTCACATGGAACTGTAACATTACTGGACAGAGACATATTAATATCATTTGTATACATGCTTGAAAAATACTTCCTAAAGAGTTGGGCCTGTTCCATCAAATATTTTTGCATTGTACAAATGCTATCTACATTCGTCTATATCCAACAAAAATATGCCAGATGTTAAAAATTGAGTTTTCAAAACTCAATATTTCTTGTAGAAACCGGCTGTCAGCATCAGTGGCTAGCAAAAACCCTGCTCATCAGGTTTCTGTTACTGAATCAATATAATTTTGTAAAGTTTTTGAGGATGATTTCTGCTTGCTCTCCTTTGATACTGTGGTACTGCATCACTATTCAAGAGAATATTTTTGATAGTGAGATCTTGCAAAGGTTTCTCCAACTTCTACCAATCGTGCTGTGCCCCGCTACTGTGCTGCTTCAATTACGTCCGATAATTTGATCCCACAACTACTTTTGGATGACTCTATGTTGAGAGATGATCTTAGTCTAAGGTTTACCATGAGTAAGCAGATTGCATCTTTTGTATTAGCTAGTTTTGGCCTTGAACCTCTCATTGCTAATCAATTTTGTAATGTATATACTTCTTCTGAGGCATTTACCGTCATGTTAATGAAGCCTTAAAGCAATATATTGGTCTAAAATGGTATTCTTCTTGCTGATAGATCTTGCAAAACCATGGATACTGGCTTTTATTTGAATAAAAAAGCTTAAGCAGTTCTTCTTCAATGTTGCTTCAAAGTTTGATACTTTTCACTGTTCCAGTGCTTCTCGATTCAGCTCATCAATGACGTCATCTAAGACCGTTTCTAAGGTTAATAGCTTTCCTAAGCAACTCAACATTTCAAGGGGGCTAATTGTATGGGAAAAAATTACCCTTGGGGGCTATTTTAAAGACGGGGGGCTATTTCGAACCCTCATCTATTATAACATGCTACTCTGTCTTCAGGACTATAATTTTCATCCCGTAGTTCAATTTTATTCACTGAGATATTATCGAGGCGATTGCCACCACATACCTGACCAACTTGTTGGCTTCCATTTTGGCTGCTAGTTGGAGCATTACTCATAAAAAAACAAGTTAGTACGGTGATCCAGGCTGCAGTTAGTTTGATAAGGAATGCAAGTTGTCAATAAGCGATGAAATTGAATTATCACTTTTTTTTTTTTTTTTTGCAGTGTATGACCTGTGGTGTTGAAATTCTTTATTAATTTAGATAGCAAAAATTCAGTAAAAATGATTTCTATTTCACTAGTATGGTCAGTGAAATTCAGTAAAAATGATTTCTATTTCACTAGTATGGTCAGTGAAATTGGCATATCTTTCTACCTAGAAGTCAGTGAAAGTCAGTAAATTTAATACAATTAAACACTCATCAACCCTGTAGACTCAGGCTCAAAAAATGCCAGAGTTTTCTTGGAATTATCTCATGACCACTTCATTAGGTTTTTGTAATTTTTGATGCAAATGTTAGGGGCAGTATTGCTAAATGAAATAGTAGGTAATCGAACATATCTGGAACTCCTGTTAGTCTTGAGTGTGGCCTGTTAGGGTTTTTCAAAAGCCTTGGAGGACATTTCATCAGTTTTTTATCACTCTTGGTATGAACCACTGGGGCAAATCTGCATATGTTATGGACAGTGCGTAGTGTCTGAACAAAATCTTGTTTGGCTTGCTGGTGGCAATTTATATACATCCGAAAATAGCGATTTTCAAGGTTTTTATCGAATATGACAAAAACGGTATATCCATTTTTTATAGTTTTCGGTTTGAGTCTTAGGCACCACTCTGGCCATATTTTGAGCCATGTGCAATGTCTTTGGAAATTCTCGCTAGGCTTGCGGATGGCAATTTGCGTCCGAGGTTGGCCATTTTCAGGATTTGGTCTAAATTATGTCATAAAGTGTTCATAGGTTTATGTCATTTCGGTGTGAATGTTAGGAACCAATTGCCATGTCTGGGGAAAATCTTGATAGGTTTGCTGGTGGTAATTTGTGTCTAAAAATTATTATTCTCACATGTTTTTCTTTTCTGGAAATATGTAAAAAATGGCTCATCCATTTTTGTCATTTTTGGCATGAAGTTTAGGGGCAATGTGCCCCATATTTTGACCCATGCCTCATCTTAAGAATATGTTGTTCTGCCTGCGGGCGGCAATTTATGTTGTACTTGCTATTTTCAGGGTTATTTCAGAATATTTCAGTAACCGAGATCCATGCATTGTTGTAACAATTCAGAGTGCCGTTATGTGGCAAACATGTATTTAGTATAAAAGCTTGGCGCAGTAGTTGGTTTGTCGTGACTTGTGAAGTTAAGTGTTAAATTTGGGTGTAACAATTTTTGGTAAATAAAATACGAAATAGTTTGTTGAGAAGAGGGCATAGATTGGCTTATTTTTTCTTTGATCTAATATGAAGAGTCTTGATGAAATTCGCAGGAGTGCACTAATTTTGTGACATGTTGTTTAGAAATGGAAAGATTGATGACATACTACTTGGCTTTGACAACATAACAGGTACGTACTGTTGACCATGAGTTGAAAATGCATTTGATATATTTAATATGTTATGTCTTAAGTTGCTGAAGTATAGAATCATACCTGATGAAAGTTTTACAACCAAACTCAACATGTTTTGCTTCCAAAGAGCTGCATTTTGAAAGGTATTGACCACAAAAGACCCCATCTATCAACTTGCTTTCATTCAGCCATTCACTGCAGGGTTGTTTGCCTTGTTGGTAATTGTCTTTTATATCTAATGCACCTTTGAGCTGCCTAATTCGAAATGAATCCTTTGAAATTAGGCTTGAAAGTGGTTGATGGCTAGCATTCTAACATGTAACTCGAGACAAAAATTAGCCCCTCTTAAATTCCTTAAATTTCGGTTGTCGATGAACTCTGCTTTTTTCTTGCCAGAACGTCTTCAGCTACAAGCTTCCATTTACAATGTTTGGTCAATATTCTCAAACCTGGGTCCCGGCTACCTCTAGATCCGGACAACTGCTTCAAAATCCGGATGAATGGTATCTTTTACGAACAAATCAATGTTAGGCTCTTTCAAAGTCATTCGGACATGTATTCTGCTTATAGTCTTACAAGAAATGACAAGAAAGTCTAGATTCCTAGATGGTTCAACTGATCAGTTGGTCGAAAGTCGTGAAGGCTTCGCCTGAGTTGAGCGAAGTCTCCCTTACCCAAGTTTTTAGAAGCCTATCTAGTAGGAGCCAGTTAGCATTTCGAACGGAACCAGCTAAGATTGCATACTCGTCTGGGGAGTTCCGCTGTACAAAGAACGACATGTGCACATTTTGTAGGTTGCCCGGAATCAGAAAATGTCTAGAGATAGCCGATCAAACGCTACATTGTCTCAGACAATTAGCTAGTTCCTCTTCATGATTTATGGTTGTATGCAGCTGTGAACATAATGTTGTGTGTGTTTTGAACACGAGATTCATACGCAGAGTTCAATGTTATTAAACTAGTAAGGAACTAGCAGATACGAGATATGATTGTTGTATTGTTGTCGCAATTAAGAGCATATTTGACCTTTGCAATAGACATGCTTGCTACTTGTGCCATTGCATCAATACCCAAACAGGACATTATTTAGCTGACCATCAGCCATTCATCCACTAAATTTTGCAAGTGCAAGGCAGGTAAGGTAAGACCGCTAACTGTGCAAGCTATGCATCATCAAAGTGAGCACTCCGTCGCAATTTTACCTTTGCTGCAGGTGGCTAGGGGTTCAGAAAGAAGGATAAGTCCTCGAATCTATGTGTGAGTGTTGTACTGAAGACGTTTGGTAATGTAAGATAGCCTGCTCACAGCCTCTGCTCGAATCAAGTTCTCTCAGAGTCTGCTTACTCATAGTTAACATCAGTTTATATTGAATCTGTGTGTAAAGTCATGCATAATTGATGAGTTGAAGTCACTCTTGCCGTTGATGTGCTCATTATGGCATGATTACCAAACGCAGAAATGCTGCGAAAGGTAACAGAACACGCAAGCTTGTGAAGCGCAGTGCGCTTGGTGTGGTACAGGCTAATGTAACATAGCCTTTTCCTATCACAGGACCTCCTCATGATCAATTGGCTGTCATTTATCCAGAGACTTTGAGCTGGAGCCATTTTTGCATGAAAGATTTAGGTTACAAGCAGTGTTAGCACATTCCTAAGAAAGCAAGCGTCGCAAGTTCTGCACCTCTGGTGCAGTGAATGCAGGCTTTTCCATGAAAAAATTACCCCTGTGCGACTATGAGCACGCCCCAGAGAGATCTGGTGTGCGACTTTTCTCAGAGAGAATATTAAC
>JAOBRC010416679.1:0-12258 GCA_027575255.1 Scolionema suvaense
GCAATGTTCCAAGAGCACAGCTTAAAATTAGGCAAGCTATAGACCATTGTTCAAAACCATTCTTGTAGTAATTTTGGACCCCAAATCTCATTTTTTCAAATTTTTGATGAGAATTTGTCTTCAAATGCAGTTTTGAAGCATTTCTGTGCATTACGATTGTTGAATGAAGTTTTTCAGCCAAGTTTACATAGAAAGGCAGGTTTCAAAGTTTTCAGTAGCTATTTTGTATAGAAATGATAAAATAATGACGTCATTATCTAAATATGATGACATCATCATATATTTCTGTTCACAATACTTGTCTGGATACCAAATCTGTGTGTGCCAAGTTTCATCTCCATAGCTGTCTTGAAAGTGCCTCTATTCAGGGGGAGGGGGCAATGTTGACCCCCACCCAGAATAGGGTTAAAGTTAGGTAAACAATTTCAATGTTAGTGATAGTTCACAATAACATATAGGAGAAAACGTAAACTTCCATATACATAATTGATGGCCAGTGTGTTACACAATAAATGGAAATGAGCCATTCAAGTTTTTACACTGAAACTGATGACCCAAAACAATCAGATTTACTACCTGCTAATATTAAAGCACACCCCCTTCAAATGAGCAATATCGGACAAGTGCTCCTATGTCACACCATAAACAGATCTCAAAATATTTCTAGAACCAATACTAGCTGATCAGGTTTGATGTTGATCTAATTTCATTAAACACAGCTGACAAACCCTCAGTTTTTGGAATTGCTCTAGTTCTGAAAAAGACAAACTACTGCCATTATACACCACATCACCCAGCCTCTGTCAGCAAATTGATACTCTCAAAATTGTAGGTCATGCACGAATCAGCAGCAAAACCAGCCATAAACTAAAGCAGACAGAACTGCACAACCATTACATAAAAATTGAAAGTAGACAATGTTGAGAACAAATTCTGCTCAGCTGCTCTTTCAACAAATACTAAAAAACTAAACTGCAAATATCTAGCAGAAACAACAGCGTTCTCATAAAATATATGCTCTTGTTTATGATTCAAGCAAACATTCTATCTCTCCCCAACAGCATACGGGTAAATGAACTGTTTACGCATTACACTCAACAATAATCTGGATGAAAGTTACTAAACTTAAACATGTTGGCAGTAATTCTAGTAGAGAGCTTCATAAGAACATGTACATAAATTCTTTTATTTTAAGAATAGACTAAATGCATCTAAATACTATAGGTGCATCAGAAGCAGCTTGAAGGTTAAAGAAGAGATATTGAAAATTCTAAGCATAGCAATTTTGCTGAGGTTCTCCAAACGGTTTCTAGTAGGTAAGAGTGATGATGTCTACCTAATGACAGGAAATTAACCACTCATGAAATTAATGCGTCATAATATTTACACGGTTTGTGAAAAATTGGATTTAGGAAGCATAAAATGAACGCAATAATTAGAAAAATATACATTGTAGCTGCAAGAAATCAACACGAATTGGGGAAGTAGAATAAAAAAAATTTTTTTTTTAAAAACTTTCTTTTTGTTTTTTCGTTATTCAAAAGGGTTAAATTATGCCACCTCACCACTCCTGGCACCCTCTGGGTCTCAAACCATCCCCGCTGATTTCCACCCATTTAATATTGTCTGACGACCTGCCTGTTTACAGTATTGATAAAGTTCATTCATTAACTTAGCATGGATAGGCTTGAGGGCTGACAATTTTCTGTTGTAATCGTTGGCAATGAGAAATGACTCACTGTGCATGGTATGCTATAAGGGAGGGCGCTGCATTTTCTGGAATGGTCAAGTCAGTGACACCTAAGCCATCCCCACTCCTGCAAGGTGGACTAGAAATCATTATGACAGCAAAATGGCAAAGTTCCAAGGGAATAGAAATCCTTGAAAGCTATGCAAAATAGATTGCTTACCAAGAAATACAGAATACTGCGACGATTCGTCACAATGTTTGAAGGACATTCTAGACAATGATCAATCCAGTGAAATCGACGAGGGTGAGAGTGACGAAAAAACAGATGGATAAAATATATGTTCAATGAATGCTATTTGTTTTAATCCCTTATTGATTTGTGCCTTTGGTACCGAATCTTTGAAACCGGCTCCGCCGAAAGTGTGCTCATAAAATTCAATTTCTGCCACAGGTGGACAAGCGCAATGCACGAAGCTGTTGATGTAGCGAGGGGGATATGAATAGACTCTTGCTTTGTTTATAGGAAACTTGATGTGAAATATATCTATTCTATGTATTAAAGATTGTTGGGCCGTATCAAATCATGGTCAGCGGAGTAGAAACAAACATGGCTGATTCTCCAAAATCAAAACAATCCACGGCTAAAACTTTCAGTGATCTAATTCACACAAGTGTCCTCTTATAAGAAGCGATTTTCTTACCTGTTCTCTCATGGATGGTAGCAAAAGTTTAGAGTCAAGAGATGACAGGTTACAAGCAGGAATGCTTTGTTTGGCATACATCTGCTTCACACAGTGTGGTTTAACCACAGTAAACATTGCTGTGAGATTCTTTATTTTAGACTCAGTCACCCAGCTGCTCAAACTGAGTTGTGTTCTGCAAATGAACTGGTTGAGCAAGTGAGCGCATGAAAGAGAGGCTGTAATCTGGTCCAACAGTCTTTAAAAGTACGTTCTTAGGGAATTATGATCAGCAAATGCTGGAATGTTAGTATAAATTGTTTTACTTAACTTGTTTTTCTACAAAGTTAATGTTGCATGAAACAAGATGATCCCCACCAGTTTTAGCAATCTCTTGAACACCTTGTCTTCCTGTATAATATGTCGTACCAGGTGTAGTTAGGGCATTAAACCAAGATTGAACTAGTCCCTGTTGATTGCGATCAATAATTCAAACATTAAGAAGACTTTTGATTAATTAAATTGGTTGTTATTCGACATGAGTAGCAAAGAGATGTTTTGCTGGTCAAGAGCTCTCTGCTTGCTGTTATAGCCATCACAGCCAAAATTCAAGCAAAAGACTGCTTTTTGCGCAGAAAGTTTAGGATTGTTCAGAGGGCAGCAAAAAACGTTATTAACATATCCTTTTATAAAAGAAATTCTTCACTAGTCCAACTGCACGAACCTTCACGCCGCGAGGCTTCTTGTTCCTGTTTGAAATAGCCTTTTTCTATAATTTTTGCACAAAATTAACGTTCATGAAATTAACATGGTCACAAAATTAATGTAACACTAAATTAACGTGTCATGAAATTAATGCTGTTGCGGGGCAGACCGCGTTATTTCATGATTGGCTAATTTCCTGTAATAAGTACTTTTGAACAGAAATCAAGTTCTTGGAGACCTAGGGGATGTGAAGCAAGACAGCTTAGCAACTGTGGATAGTGGGAGCTGTTTCGAGCCCCACTCTATTTACGGTTAACAAAACAAGGGGGAGGGTTCCACCATCCGCCCTAGTCCACGATTTTTTACCGTAAAAAACTACTTAAAGCTAGTGCCGTAAACTTTTGTCAGTGTAAACAGAATTTACTTATTCATCTTTTGGTAAAAGTTTGGTCGTCATACCTATAACAGAAGAGTATCACATGACTATGTTCTGACATAAGGTAAGGCCAAGGAAAATAGATTGTTTGAATAGCGTAAACCGCAATGCACCATTAATCGCAGGCCGCATTTCTCTACTTTTGACAGGATTTACCGCATTTTCATATTTTATTTCTTCCCATTAAATTTCATCCATAACCCTGTTATCCAGGTACTTTCAAGTCTAATTGAGTGATGTAGATTGACTATCAACAAAGAATCTTGCCTTTAGTAGAGCTGCCAAATGTTACTCGTTTGTCCGCTAACGTCTGAAGCCGTTGCTCACTGTCAAGCTACCACTTCGAAAAGACTCCTTTTCCAGGCACATTGTATGCCAGCCAGATAAGATCACCTTTATTGCCGCACAAACTCTTGTGTATTTTTTTAAAACTGAGCCAAATATAATTGTTTTTACGCTACCGAAGCAAGTCATTAGCAGTTCAACGGTAATTACGATTTGAGATAAAAGCCTGTCCTTGATAGCGATCGCGTGGCCTAGAAAATATACTTTGTTGAATAAAATATTTTATAAACTCTGTATTTGGCACACTTTTGCCATTCACGTGTCTTTAGTTTTGGAATTGAAAATCGAGTGAAGACATTCACTATCTGGTCAGTAAAATCGTCTTTTCCACAATGGCAGGTGAGCTGCGTAAATTCTCGGCAAGTTACTGTTGAACACAAACAAGGGCCAGACATGCCAGGAAAGAAGGTTCATTGCTAGAAATGAAGAAAACACTGGAAGAACTGGTAGTAGGGCAAAAAGAATGAAGGCACTACATAAAAGATCAATCATTTTTGACTGATTAGCCAGGGCTCTAGATCTTTTTAAGATAAAGTTAAGAACACATCATGCAAGATCAAGCGTTGGCATGTATGAGGTACTAGCTATAATGTTTGAATATATGGAAGATGAATGTGAAAAGCGCTGAGGATGCAATCCGCATTTTGGTTGTAAAATTTGGAAAATAAAAAATACGCATTCCGCATTTTGTATTTTCGTCAGGTTACACTATTCCGACAATCAATTTTCCTTGGCCTAATGTCATATTTTGCCCAATTGTTGGTTTTTTGGCTCTTATTTTACATCTGTGCAACCGTTTTCAACGATTTTGAGCTTACATGATTGCTTTCAATGAGCTCTTCCAGAAAAAGTCTGATTAGAATAAATTCATGCGTCAGGGGGTCCAAAAAAACGGGGGTTAGTCTGAATTTTTTCCACATTTTGGAGCTAACAAAAATTCAAATTTTGGAAGATATAATGTTTTCCTACTTCCACTGCCATAAGCGTTTCCAGCTTTAGTACATCAATTTTTGTCAGAAATTCCAATTGTCATGCGTTTCTAGACAAATTAAAATTTTTTGTACTGCCTCCTATGGACAACCGCATTGCCAGTCTGCGAATTTCAAATGTGTGTAATTTGCAGAACAGATCACCTGTAGAACCAAGATTTGGAACTTATCCCTCATTTATGGGCAAGAATAAGGGATTCAAATTTCAAGGCCATAGCTATAGTGGAAGTTGGTTTTCGGAGGGAGGAGGAGGGGGTGGGGTAACCATCCCCCCCTTATTACTTAGGAGAAGTCAAAAAGGCATGTCATGTTAACCGTCTAGAGTCTAGAGTAGAGCCCGGCAAGATTTTGCCGTTTAGTATGCTTTTCAACTCTGAATTCCAAGAATTGCAATGAAGGAAAGCAACAAGGGTTCATGCATAAGAGAATAATCGTGAAAATGATGGTCAAACTGCTGTCTACATGGTCTATCATGAAATGCAGCAATAAATTTAAAAGCATTCAGTTCGGTAAAACTCATCTTGAAGTTGACTGTTTAGACTTGTCATTAGATGCAGTAAGTAAGTCGACACTTAAATTTTCTTGCTGCTAAACTTAAGTCTTACCCTTACCAAAGCTTGCCCCCACTGGGATTCGAACCACCTACTTCCCAGTCTGTAGCCTGCTTCTCTATCCACTGAGCCACGAGCTGCTGGCAGCATCTCTTCATTAAGGAAAATGTTTCACAACTATCATTTACAGCGCATGCACATGCGCACTTATATACCAACGCTTGCATACATGTGCGTACATGCAATACTGAACCCCAGCAAACATGCGCAGATATTCCCGTTTAGGTGGTGTGAGATTTTAAGTTTGACTTAGTTGCTCTGTGTAATGGCTAGCATGAAATCCAGGGCACCGAATCGCCAGTACCCCAAAAACATCAAAAACAATCAAGCTGCTTTCCTATGTACCCTTTTCACTAGTGACATAAGAGAAACTTATTTTACAGCCTTATCCTAACTTTTTCTGCTAGAAAAAATTCCTTTCCAATTGTTCTTTTGACTCCACAAACAGCGAGGCCACATCAGCTACAACATCTGAGATATTCAAAATACGATTTGATTTTAAGTTTGAACAAACACCCTAAGCCAATATTCTGTAATCCTGATGAGTTCTTGCAGACTTGCTTGTGTTTTCCAGTAAATCAAGCAATGTCTCCTTTGTTTTACTACTGGCAATGGACCAATTGAGCATTTCACCACGCTGAAACAGTATTTCCTTATTGCATAAGGAAGAGTGAAAGCTTAGGGCCGGGAAAACTGAATTGTAATGTAAAGCAACACCTTGGCCATCCCGATGACATCCCAAATGATATTGAAAGCAACAGCTGAGGCTCAAAATGAAAGAAATTATACATTCCCATGGAAAAACATTCAAATATACCAGAACGTAGCCTTATACTAGGAGTTGTCAGTGATGATTATGGCAAATAGGGATATATACCTACTCAAAAATGGAAACAGCATTTGGTCCAACTTCCGGAAACTCAAGCTCAATTTTCAGGCCCCGATCCGACGTTTTACTACTTGTAGCATTTTTTTTCAAACAGATCTATTTCCATTTGCTGACTTAAAATATCACTATGGATAAGGCCCAAGTAATGAGACATTTGATTCATTTGCTTAATATATGCATACTGCTTTGTAAACAATCACACGAAAAACAGTTTGTCCATAACTTGTTCACAATGGTAAATTTTGTAGAGCAGGTCATTCCTTGAAGTGCACATTTTTACAACATAGTTATGTCAAAATCTTACGAAAATGGTGACTAATATGAACTGTGCATTGCGTTGAACATGTTTGAAACTTATTTGATGCTTACGATCTGTTGTTCAGCGGTGCTTTTCAATTTCTGTAGGGCTTCTAAGACCTGTGAAATATGAGCATATAAAAAAATCATTTTCATTGAAAACGAACTAAGAGGGAGCCCATATCACACATAGGAACAAACCGTTTGCCAAAGCCAACGACTAACTCAAGGCAACGTTCCCAAGATCAGTATATAAACATATGATCAGAATATTATGAGTATCACTGGTATAAAAAAAATCATTCAGATTAAGATTAAGAGTTGCATAGAACATATTTTTTTAAAATTGTAGCATTTGCAAATTACACACATTAGAATTTTACTGACCAAACATGGATTCCGTATAGACAAATATGAAAATAAAAATTCAAAATTGAATAAATGTGCAACTAGATTCGCTGGAAGTATGCATGGGATAAGTGGAGACCAGATGTCAGCGACAGTCACAAGAATCAGTTATAAAAAATGTGCACTTCAGGAAATGACCTATCATGGATCTATATTTCATCTTTCCAGCTAGGAAGGGAGGAAGCAAAATGAAATTTGCTCAACAAAATATTTACTAATTGCCAACAAGCTGTCAGCCAATTGTTCATTTGAGACTCATCTGTTGCTTATAATTACATTCAACCCAGCCTCTGCGCAGGCCAGGTGTTGATTGACACTTTGATCCAGTTTTCTCTATTCTAAGCTTTCACAATTCGTTATGTAATTGAAAAAAAACACTATGTCAATATTGTAAAATGCTCAATTTGTCGTTTGTCAGATGCAAAACAAAGCATATTGTGCCTGATTTACTTAAGTACTGAAGGATTGCAGAATATAGGCTTGGGTGTTAAATAGGTTTGTTTAAATTTTGGTGTAGCTTATAAATGCAAAAGGATGCTGTTCAAGTTGTAAGGCAATACAGAATATCACGAATGAAAGTTCCCTTTTTTTCTTGGGTCGGACATGATCATGCACTCCTATCATGAAATTGTTGATAGCAAAGTAAGTCATCATCTTTTGATGGCCTCTGCATGGACATGACCTTCATTCGTACTTCACACTTCATATTAATGGAATGACTCTAAGCAAGAGAAACACTGTTAGCTTGCTGGCCAATCTATCCGATAATAAACCAAATCCCCACCAGAGGAGTGGTATGTTCAGGCTCTCAAGCGCATGAAACCAAAAAAAAGGAAAATTGACATGATTTCTAAGCAAAAATACCTGAAACATGATAAAATATATATGACATATCCCTTGTATTAGAAAAATCACACCTTACTAATTGTATTTTGAATGAGATAGAAAAAGATACAGAGATGTCATTATTCACAGATTGTTCATCTGACATGACACCCGCAATGATGCCAGGAGAACAGAATCATTAGCATGCTATACTAGGACAATACGGTTCGGCTTTTCTGTGGTGATATGATATGCCCCTTTGATCTTCAAAACACGCTCACAATTGCAACTGTCTATAACAGAAAAGCAATGTACAACACACATTTCCTTACTAAGCAGTACTCTTATCAATATCCTGGAAAATGGTCACGACATGGGAAGCTCCATATATTCAAGTTTTTTTGAAAGCTACCATGGCGTGTGACAACATCCAACAGGAATTTCTTCTGGGGAATGAAATTTTTATGGGAGTGCATGCCAGGGCCTGGGCAAATAAATTTAACCAATCAGATCGGACTACTACTAACCAATCATAAACAAGCTCATAATACAGAAAATCCTGAGACAACCACAGTGGAATACCACAGTGGAATACCACAGCACCACTTATAGCGAACGAGCGCAAATGCAACATATCATTGAACCATCTATAGCGTCAAATGTGCACATGATTTGAAAACAAAATCAGCATCTCCAAAACAACTGAAGGCCATAGCAAAATCTATCACTACATCAGTCAGCTAAAGAATTTCGCTGTCTGCATGATGTGCCCAACAAATGCAGAATCCCTGAATTTTTTACCTACTTTTACATTATAACCCCCAGTAGAAGCTCATCTCATAAGTCTTTTTCCACATCCTATCATGGCTGCTCTACCCCATAGTTCTAAAACTAGCTCTCAACAAATCACCAAACCAATCCAGCCAGCATGTCTTCTTTCCCAACATCTTTGGACATCATTTGAAGTAACAGACATGGACTATCTTCCCGCAAATATGAAGGTTGTGAGCATCTTGTTGTCTCTTCTCATGTTTGATCATACAGCCAGCCACGGTAACTCATAACAGCAACATTTACATGAAGCACAAAGCTCTCGGGTAAAATGTCAACCTTGCATGCTTCAAAGCCAGGGCTTCGGAGAGTTCCGTAAAGGCTGGATGTGTATCTGAGATTCAACAGTTACAACAACAACTGTATCTGCAATAATTTTGGCCTGTGTGGATGCCTTTCTTTGACTATGAATATTTTGTAAGTCATGTGTAAGCATGTTTAAGTCTTTCATAGCTAAGGAGGCAATGATATCAAGCTAGGGGGAGAACAAATCATACCATTTAAATTGGTCTGGCAGCAATCAACCTTCTACGTGATCAACACAAAATTAGTCAGATTCACAAGAAGGAGTCTGTAAAGACTATCAGCTTCACGTGAATTCTGAATTAAAGGAATTAGGCCCGACAGTAAAAAACGAACAAAAAAAAAACACACAACGACAAACAAAACTTAATGCTTCATATAAACCAAGCACTATTTTTCCAGAAAAAAAGCATCTGAATATCGAATGCTGCCCTCCTGACTAACCAATGAAATATTATCTTCTTGTTTTATCATACCAGGCTTATTTTAAAAGCGTTTTGAAGAAAATACGACTCAAACCTGCTCTTCTCCCCTAATTTCGGACCCTGTCCTCAATTTCTAGAATAGGCACTGTAAAATTGGCTCCACAACATCCATAATTCCCTGAATCACTATCAGTATTTACACTAGGAACATTCCTTTTCATCAAAAAATCCACATTCAAACACAAAATTTTCACTCAGTTTAAATCAGTGTACACCTTTATCTTCACCAAGCAAGCTCAATAATCTACACTTACAATCCGCAAGTTAGCAATCAAACTACAAACAAGGCGCAACAGGATGATTCAGATGTGCCTTATCCAGGTTTTATCCAAGACTTTGAAAGAACTGGTAACAAAGTATTTGATAAGAATAATCAAATGTCTGTTCCCAAGAAAGCATCTGATACTACAATTAATAGTATTTCAATGTTAACAGGAATCAGTAGCTTCAAAGGTGAGAGAATGAGTGATCTTGAAATTTAGATCAGGTAAACAGATTTTACAATTCATAACACAACGAAACTAATTGATTAACAAGATTTTGCGGTCCTTGAGATATCAGTACAATCTATCTCTCCCATCAAGTACATTCACTACAGTTGCTTTTATTAATTTTTTAATAGGAAAACTTAGTTACTAGCAAGGACGCAATCACTATCACAGATTAATAAGCTGATTCATAATACCATCAGTTGCACACTCATCTGTTGCAAGTCAGTGGCTATGATTCATGGCTTGGAGGCGTTCGTAGCATGTATTCAAGTCTGAGAATAAAAGAATCCAGCTTTGAGAAGGATTAGTTTCATAGGTTATGTCAGAGCAAAATTTTGCAAAATGTTGGACTAAGTAAAACAAAATAATTACTGCATTTAAGAAATCATGAGCCGTCTAGAAAATAATGATGTCAGTAGGACTTAGTGAAAAAAGATGAAAATTAGACCTCTTCAATTTTGATGCCTTGAAAGTGCACACCTGGAGCCCGATGAGGCACATTCTTTTTATGACATAGGAGTAACATGGTGAGTTCTCTGGTGCCCAGGGCACCCAAAAGTCTCATCCTGAGTGCCTGAAAAGGCACTGTCTTCACTGCTTCACTGGAAGAAGTCCATAACTCCACCCCACCCCACTCCCCATAATTGATGCCTAGGAATAATACAAGCACCACTAATGATTATTCACACAAAATCTTGATATCATAAAGACAAATAGCAACCCAAACATCCTATAAAGAATCTCAAATGAAGATTTCTATGTCTCTGGCCATGCAGACTGGCACCCCTATTTTAAGTTGGGCTCCAAAATCTGGTAACCAGGTTTTCACCCTCTGGATCATGTTATGTTACTCCACTGCGTGGTACACAGATGATTGTAAAGAAGGCATCCCATGAGAGCATGGTGTCGAAAATGAGTGGAATACCACAAATGTCGTCAAGAGAAAAGGTCATCTTATGGCTGTATAAATCCAAATATCACATTTTGTGAATTTTAGCACTATTGTCTGTTTATTGATGTTGAATAAAAAAGTACTAACACCACAAAGATCCCAGTTTTCATAGATCTCTATTAATAGTACCAAATACTTGATGCATGCAGTAGCCAAGACATTCAATACGGATCAATGCTTAAAGGTCACCAGTTCAACTGTCTTGTCAGACTCTCGGTTGAATGTAAATTTTCCTGCAGCAATCTTGCAGCACCTATCAGCATATCACTTAGAAATGAGATCTCTGAACATTGATAGTATCGAGGAAGTTTAACTCTACAAAGGTCAACCTTTTATATTTTATGGAAAAATAATGTTGATTTTCTGATTTGTGCAAGGGTCATTCCATTTGAAAGTATACCACCCATGTAACCCACCATCTCAGATTCATATGAAATTTGTCCTACCTGTTCATACCATCAAGGACAGTAATTTTGCCAAATTTTACATTTCAGTTGCTAACTGTTCCCAAGTTATGGCCTATTAGAATTCTACCCAAAATGCCCTGTTTTTTGGATACGGCGGCCATTTTGAATTTTAGAGCGTTGTGTTTTAAGCCATAATTCTCTATTTCCTGAACCAAATAGGCTAAAAATTGGTACCTCACCAAATTTTAGGGTGCTGAATCCAGTGGAAGTGTCTAAAAAGGGATCAGGAGTCACCTTCATCAGAAATATGGCATGCAAAACAAATCTTTTTAATTTTGGTAGTGGAAGGGTGTCCTTCCGTCCGATGCAAAATTTTGACAGTGCCCAATAGTAACCAGAAAGGTTTGCATTCCATCAAAAAGATATATAATTTAAGTCAATGCACGCAAAAAATCAGAATGGTTTTTTACCGCTATGGTGCCGTTTGAGGAGATTGCATTTTAATGATTTTCTTACACAAGCGGAGTGTCATCAACTTAAAAGAGCACACAGAACAGCCAAGGAACTACCCTAAAAAAGTTTTATAATGTCCTACAGTACATTCTGCTCCACTGTCGAGATATTCTCTAGAAGTTTTACTCATGTATTAAAAGCCATAGTGTGGAACGGGGTATCAACCCCCCCTAAATTTGGCTATCCCCCCTGACTAAGAGAAGCCACCCCTGAAAATTGGATATCGGCCGAGCCCCCCCCCTATCTTTCGCACCCCCCCTAATTTTTTAAATACACCTGACCCCCCTGTTGCCAAGCTCTTGTTCTGCGAATGCCCTCTGTGTGCCTCCCTTTACCACTCCCTCATTGGCTAAAATGGCTGGAGAGTATATTCTTGTTCTTTTCTTGCTTGCCGAATGCAA
>JAOBRC010416790.1:0-12258 GCA_027575255.1 Scolionema suvaense
ACAGCGCGGGTCAATCGAAGTTGCCTGCGTGCCTGCGTGCACGAGCGCGATCGCGCGCGTCTCACGGAGAAGACTGGGTTTATGGTCAACCGCCACATAAGAGTTCTTTGCAGCCGAGGACAAAATGTTTGGCCTTTTCCAGGGAATCAGCATTTGCTAATGCCTCCTGAAGGGTTGAAGGGGTTCAATCGGTGCATATCGAGATTCTGCTGCGTGCGTGAAACGACTGCCGACTAGGGTGACTCTCCAGCCTGTGTTACAGAAAAATGGCTTTGTTGGACGACAGCTACAGTGTTTTTTCATAAGCCAAAATCCAATGCCATCCTTGGACCAATCAGTTGCCAAGCATGTGGGACGGCCTTTATATCAAAGATTGCAACACCCTTTTCGATCTCTTTGCGGATAACTTCTTTGGAATGGAGGAATAAGCTGTTAAGTTCATCAGTCCATTGGAACGGTGTCCTGGTTTTAGTAGTTGCCGGAATGGGAGTAATTGTTTATGTGCAGCAAATGTATAAGCCACTTGATAGATGAGCCCAAACCATGATCTTAGGTCAGTCAAATTCGATGATGCTGGGAAGTTTTCAATTGCACTGAGGAACTTCTTTGATGGGTGAACACTGTCTCTGCTGATCTCAAACCCAGTAAATTGAACCACGTCTTGTGCGAACTGAAATTTTTTGGGGTTTAGAATGATACCATGACGGCCACATAAATCCAGCCATTCAGCTGCTTCAAAGAAGCTCTGCTCGATGTTTGATTCCCATAGTAGGGTGTCATCGACGCATTTGGGTTTCTTAGGCACATGAGAGACAATCTCGTCAAAACGTCTGGAGTATCCGTCGCCAGAAGCAATATACCCCTGGGGAGCAGAGCTATATCGATATCTCCCCCATGGGGTTATAAATGTCGGAAGATGGCGATCATCTGGGTGTAACGGCACGCTGTGATATCCATTCCAACTATCGAAGACTGTTTTCTTGGTCTGAGCAGGAACAGCTCTAGCTTGAGGAAGTGGGTTCTGCGTGTGGTGAGTTTCCTTAGATACATGTTTGTTTAATCCCTGCAGATAGACTGTTTGTCTGGGAGTACTGTCTTGCTTGGCGCAGACCACCATACGGTGACACCATTTCACAGGATCACCAACGGGTACCGGTTCGAGGACACCCAGTTGTACGTCTTGGTCAATCTGAGCTTTCACTTAGTCTTGCCAATGTAGGGGGACAGGTACCTGAGTGTAATAGGCGACAGGAACAGCTGTTTCGTCAATCATTAATCGTAGAGGAGGGCCTTCCATCATCGGCAGGGGTTACTGATCACAGACATTGAATGTACTTGATGCGTAGTGAGTCAAGAGCCAAGACTTCAGCTTGCTAACGTTTGCGAGAATGAGAGGGTGGCTGGCTTTGCAGGAGGTAAGGTGCGTTTGGGGCATGTGCAGGAGTTACCTTTCGGTGTGCCTGTTATAGGATGGCAGCTGGTGGAAGCTGAGCAGTCACCAATTTGTGGGAACGAGTCTGGGATGAGATGCAGGCTTCTACAAGCTTCCTTGCTCATAAAGAATGCCTGGTCTCCTTAGTGGTGTATACTACTTGACTAGTCCCTAACCATTCACCAGCTGGGGTTTTACCACCAATCCTGAGCAGAACAGCACCTAAGATGTCGATGCTCTTTCGATTAACTGTGTGCATTTTCATGGGAGGAGGTCACGCTCACAGAAACACATCAGTTGTAAAATGTCAAATGGGATCAGACAGCTCTGGCATTCAGTATCAGGCATCACTGGGACCACCAGGGTTTTGATCTTCTTCGGCAACATAGACCCAAAATGTTGATAATCTTCTTCATGGGCAGAGAAGTGCAGCTGAAGGGATGGTTTGTGTTCTGATGGTTGTTGGTTGCATGTGTCCTGGTGAGGATTTTAAACGTGGTGCTGCAAAACAATGCCACATGCCATTGAGAAATCGGTACTCACAGAGGAGAAGCAAATGGAGTCAAAGCCAGCTCTATTGTGTTCATAGTGCACCATTTAGTCAACCACTGCTGATAATGTAGAGGATTAGGACTTGGGTTTAGATCGGCAGACCGCCTCAAAGTGGTGAAGGTGGTTGCAAGCCTTGCAATATTGGTTAAAGGCTTGGCAGAGTCGTCTTCTGGTGTTCGCTGGTGCATGCTTTCCATGTCCATTTTTGCCACAATAGGAGCAAGGTTCCTCGTCTGCTGAACTTGGTAAGCTGCGGGCCTTGATTTTGTCTTTTACTTTCCTACGGTACTGACTTCTAATAGCAGCTGCAGTGCTTTGGCTCTCCATTAGTTTGCTAGCCGACCTTTTGCCAGCCTTTTTCTCAACAAAGCTTATCACTGCTTCAACTTGCATGTCTTGATTAGGGTCACTCAGGAGGTCGAGTTTGATGTCCTCATCAGAGATACCACGAATGATATGGTCCATATAGTTGTTGCTGGCCTTGCATGGATGGTACTCCAATGTGTATTTGCAGATGCTGGCTTGACCTCGAACTCAAGCTGCGAAGGTTCGAATTGGCTCATCATGGTCTTGGCGCATCTCATAAAGCTTTACACGAGCTACCATGGAATTCTCTTCTTGCACAGCCAATCGACGGATAGCAGGGAGTACTTTATCCTCAGTTTTGCTTGTGAGGCTCGTGCCAGTTGATTGTGTCAAGTCTTTCCTCAGTTCTTCCTTGCAACACTCCAGTAACTGGAAGATTTTGTCTTCGCCAGTAACATGTGTTGCGTCGGCGTAGTCAGCCCATCGAATAAGGAAATATGACCAGTCTTCACTAGTGCCACCACTCGTAATCGTAGGATGTTTCACTTTTTCAAGCTGTGTATTAGCGCAAGTGTCTGGTGGAGTGTTTTGGCAGTGAACTCCAGAATTGTGCCTCTGGAGTAGAGTAATCGCAAGTGCATCTGTGACATCTTCAGTCCTATAATCGCAACCTGTGATAGGACATGATATTGCAGGCATGACGGAAACAGAAGAGTAAACACAATAGTCAGGGTGGCTTGTACCTTTATGTATGGAGTGTCTGTGTGGTGTCAACTTTGTAGGTTTTGACAGCCCTTCTTCCTGACCTCAACGGCCACTGTTGGTAGGACAGTATACAGTAGTGTCACAAGTGAAGTGCTTCCTGTATGACTTGGTGAGCTTCGCTCATTAAAGAGCATGAATAGACATTAACTAGTCATTTCTGGCATCTAAGCAGAATGCTCTTTACTCTAAATTAGATGTATACAAAGAACATGAATTTGAACACAGCATAGTAAATCAACGCAAAAAGTCTACTGGTTCTCTATAAAGTAACCTGCAACCCTCCGCAAAATATATTGAGACACGCACAAAATAGGGCGTTTACTTCTACCCACAAGTGAAAGACCAATGACATTACCCAGCCGTGGGGAAAATCAAGCCTCCACTGGTTGACGACTCCGTTTGCCTCCACAGGTTGACGACTCGGTTCGACGGATTGGCATTTTAGGACTTTGAAGACAAGAAGAGGGAAATGGTCCCCCTTTTGTGACCACGTCCACTTTTTCCAGATTTTTCCAATTAAGCCTATTTACAGCTGACTCCCAGACATGTTGTCGCATTGAAATCGTGCTAGTTTGCTAGTCTCTAGGTTCGTATAGCTGTGAAATCGGTTGATCACGTCGACTATGGTGAGATTTCAGAATTATGATCAGATATTGGCCACCAATGACTTTGAAATTAGGCTTAAAAATGCAAAAAAGTCTCAAAATTAATGTGAAGGGTTGTGGATTGGGTAAAATAAGGGAAACAGGAATGCAGCAAGAGAAACAAATTTACATGGTTGCTGGCAGTTGACTTGTTTTCAATTTTGCTTCACATTGACGGCTGCTATGCTTTGAAGCTATCCTATGCTCCCGTCATTTGGAAAAAAGACAAAAGATACGTGATATGTTCGAGTAAAGAACGTGAAAATTTGACAAAACGCATTTTTTTAGTTATGACGATTTAAATAAAGTTTTGACGTAATTTTTGGTATCAGGAGAATGCTAACTATCATGAGAATAATTGCTAAGTCCTTCACACCTTTTATTTATTACTAGCAATAGCAGCAGGGCCTGAAATAGCCACTGGTCATCCGTCAATGACCGGTATGATTTGTGCTTTGATCAGCATAGGACTGCTTTGGGTCGGTCAACGTACGAAATGACCGGCAACAGTACGAAACAAGATAAGAACTATTCTGTGTAATAAATCTCTGAAGAGTTTCATGTATCATTCTTATCTCAGAAACTAACAGTAAATTTGAAGACAATAGGTACTTTCCATCAAAGTACAATAATTTTGTTTCGACGCACAACACGGACGATGCATGCACTTGTATACCTTGTATATCTGTGGCTCCCTTATGGTCAGCAGTTGAGAAATCTAAAATGGTACCATTTGCTGCAGTGCTCATCGCGCGTTTACACCAATAGGATATGGACAGTTTAACAGAAAGTTACTGGGAACATCGATTGTACTCTGTTACATAATGGTTCATGGTATGATCTCTATAAAGAAGAATATCATGCTTTGCAAGAATAGATGTTCAAAATATGATATTGGGGAAAGTGTGTTGTGAGCATAATAAGCTAGAACAAGCTACCTAATGTGTCTGCTCTTATGGATTGGGCCATTGATTACAAGACATTTTGTTGCTTTCGTTTAGAAACAATTGACCGGTAGAATTTCCCATTGACCGGTACGAAGTGCCATTCCACCGGTCACTTTGCCCGGTAGAACAATTTTTTTTATTTCAGAGCCTACAGCAGGTTCCAAAATTACTGTTTCTTACATCTTCTGATATTTTTTCTATTGCGGGAATGACGCAGATGTCTTCAGAAAATTTCATAATGGTGCAATCTGCACCCATTTGCACTATCTGCAACCAAACATGTGTCTTTTCTAAAGTAGATAAGCAAGTCGTTTTCCTTTTCCATATTAGGCCACAGAAATTTATTTTTAGGTTTGCCGTGTAACAGAGAGGTCTCTGGAGTCTCGCTTCACGTGTATTGGTCCTTGTGCAGTCAATAATGTCTGGGCACCCCTGGGAACATGGTCCTTTTCTTCCGTCTATAGATGCTAACAATGTCTTGCTGCATTGACAGAAGTGTGAACTATAATGAGAGAAGTGAATGAGTGTCTGCAATGTAGCAGTTTCTTGCACTGTGAAGATGTCAAACTGTGACTTGTTGTATAAAGATCAATATTATTTGTTTGCGTTATATCAAGAAATGTTTTGATTATGGCTATCGCTGGCTATCTTCACTTGTTGCTCACTCATCCTTGTTACACAAGAAGCGGTGTGAAACCCAAGGTAAATCACGATGTTGTGACACATAAGTGAAACTCGTTTAACAAATAATTTTGCTCAATGTCTGGTCTGAAATAATAAACATGACATAATATGACTCCCCTTTAAATATGGGATGGATATCCCCAGAACTTGCCCGATGGAAAATTATTTGCAGAAAGATTGGGAATGACAACAAAAGTAGTTGCGAGGTTTGAAAGCTGTGCAAGGAATGATAGCATAGGCGTCATGCTGACAAGCTTAGATGAGCCATGTGGCTTATCTTCTTTGAGCCAGCAGGTATGATTTGTTCTCTTTATACCTTCATTTTCTCTAACAAATTGTGACAGTTATAACCCCTCCCATGCTTCTCCACTGTCATTATATGCCAGCTGCAGCCTTTCTCTGAGAAAAGTTGTACACTTGGGCAAAATTACTGTGGTTGCCATCTTGTCTAACATTACTTTTATTAAGTATTTGGAGTACTTACGTCCTAAATTATGAATAAAAGGTATATCTAGTGATGGATTGGTGACATAAAATGCTCCAAATTATGCTTTGAATAGCATGTCAAGGTGGGTCGATATTCAACGCTACTGAGGAACAGTTTAAGATGCTGTATTGTCAGTGTTGGTGTTTTGTTGAATCTGCAAGGTACAGGGAGGGGGTGAGTCTATCAAAAGTTGAGTTTTTCTGGTCAAATCTTTGTTTGGTGCCAATTTGTTCATGTTCCTGTGCTTGCAGCTTGTGGAATGTTTTTGCAGGCTGCGGAATCTAACAAATTTGTGTCACAGTCACAGTGTTTGTTTTGTTTGTTTTCATTGCTTCATGTAAGGATGATTACTTCCTGTAAGGATGATCAGTCGCATAATCATAGTTGGTATTTGGAATGATCTCAGCCCTGTAGATTAAGCAGAATATGGGCAGCAGTATTTTGCCGTCGTTACCTGTCAGGCTGGCGGCAGTACAACGGCAAAATCAAGGTCATCAGGAAGCCATATAGGTTTAATTTGGGAATTGGCAGGGAAGATGTTGTGGGACGTCAACGGTGATCAGCCGTTGCTGCAGGAACCACAAACCTGAGCCCCGAAGGATTAACTTTCCACTCCAGCGTGGACTAGCAAGTCCCACAGTCTATATATGATGAGGAGACCCAATGTCCGCAAATTATCAACCGCTTGTGGGGCACTAACTCGCAAATGTCCAATACTGCGCATGCCCCAATTGGTACGCAGCTTATGCATGCAACAAACAGTCATTACTTACACATTACCTTGCGCATGCCTGATAGTCTACCCTTTCCCAACCCATTCATGGACTGGCTGAACATTCTTTTTCTCGCAGTACATGGGGCCAATCACCGTAGCGGAAATTTTTGCATCTCATTATGAATAGGGCCAATAATCGTAGCTGGATGCTTCCAGTGTAGGCAGCAGCCAAACCTTTTTGCATCTGCAGAGTGCCAGACAGAGAGATGTATGTCTAATAAATATTAATGAACCCTGATGTGTTTGACCGCGAATTCAACAGAACGGTTTCTTATTTGTTGCCTAAGTGAAGGCCCTTTAAGGCCATTTAAAGTGCTTCGAGATCAGGTCACTTGTGTTAGCAAGGCCGTCGACAGTCGTGTCGTCAGTCTCATTATTTCGGCTATTTTCGCTATCTAGATCTGTATCAAAACCGTGATCTTTGTATCCCCAGCTACGATCTTTCTTGGATGATGGCATGATTTACAACTATAACGCTGTTATTCACAATCAATCGGTAGCTAGTTAATTCTCTCGTTTGTCTCACTTCGAGCAAGCCTTTGACTTGAAAGCCGTCGCTTATTTTATTCCTTACTCACAGCAGTATCGAAAGCCTTCTAGATCAACCAACAGTATTATTGAAACCAGGAGCTCCCTGCTTTGATTATGGCAGGGCTTTGCTCCGGTTTGAATGTGAGATAGTGAGACTCAATCGAGTCGCGCAAGCCCAAAACTGAATGTATCATCGATCATACTCGCGCAATCATGGAATTATCGAATCTTGTTGCGAAAGTGATTAGGATTTACTATGTGAAACGAATGGACGTTCGCTGAATGAAGTGGCAGTTATTGTGAAAGCGATTACTGATCAGAAGATAGATTACTACATAAAATTTCTTTGTGAATGTGGATTAGGTTATGCTGTAAGTGGGCGGTACAGATGTTCATACTGGCTACTGCCATTGATGAGAAAGTTACTGCTTCGATACTAATAAAAGAATGACAACGGCAAAATTTTGCCGTCGTAAAATTTCATTGACGGCAAAGCTGAATGCTGTCGTGGATTTACAGGGCTGTGATCTGGACCGTTGAATCCTTTTTGGACTGCCTCACAGCTTCACCTTTAATATGGTAGCTGTAACTGAAGATCACCAGATCTGTAATGCAGATTCTGAGCAATGAATCTCTTTCCTGCACTTTTAAGATATAGCTTGAATGAATATCTTTGCCTGTTTAGGTGCTGGATGATTTCCTTGTTATGAGAAAGTGGAGTGTTGGATGCAGAAATGAAGGAAAACTGATCATTGACAAATATTCTGTTTTTGTCTTATTTAGTGTGAAGTAAAACATCCATCATGGCTGAGCGAGGGGCAGGCCGGAAGGCTGCTGGTCAAGATAAAAGCAAGCAAGTCGAGAAGAGACGTCGCAGTCTGACGATGACCACTGATATGCTTCGAGAGCGACAAGTAAGTTTCTTGCCAAAAATTTTCCACGGAGAAAGGTGGAGATTAACATGAATAATGGGAATGAATTTGTATTGTTGGGATTCTTGCTGATCCATGTAGGCTGCATAAATAGTGATCGACCTTGAACCTGACAAGCAACATTGCAGTATAGAAGTACTTGAGTTTGTTTGGTTTTTTTTTTCATACCGTGTGAGCTGCTCTATTGTTTTGAAGCATGTTTGTAGCGTGGGCTATTTGGCAGGTTTGTTTTCTAATCATGCTTTTAATAATAAAGTGTTTCAAGACTGGTGGCTTGGACCGCAACCTGTATTTCATGCTCTCACTTGCTCAGCTGTCCTCTAGCGAGGCATGTTTTGTGTGGATACAGCTGCAGTAAATTGCTGCTTCGTCAGATGTGTAGCCATAACCTGAGAAACAACAGCTCATTTTTATCGCAGAAAACTGCATGTCCTCATTGATCCAAACACTATTAATTTAAAATTTTCTTTCTCCTCTCGTTTGCTTCGCCCCTGGACCCCACAGCTTACAGTGCCGGCCATGACCCCTATTTGTAAGGCTCCTATGAAACATTGAGTCATTCAGTAGTTTGAAGTTTTTTATCCAACCTTTCTCAACCTGGCTAGAACACTGCTCAGCCAGTTCATATGCAGTTCACAAGTGCTTTCACCCAGCTGAGTGGCATAGTACAAACCAAAAAGACCTTGCTGCTATATTTATAGTTGTTAAACCACACCACTGAACTACATGGTTCTCAACCAAAGGATATCCTGACTGATATCTTTGTACTCGATCATGTTGTGGTACTGTAATCAAACTAAATGCCCAAATGTAAATTGCCAAGTTCAGCCAAGTTCGTTGGTATTTCACAGACCATTATTTTGATCTGTAACCCAGTGATCTTTTACTTAATGAGCATGTAAAACTTAATTGTGTTTAGCATTTCAATGGCAGTCTTGTTGAGTGGTGTGCTCTGATTTTTTCAAGGATAACAGCTATATGAGCGTAGTTACTATAAAAAGTGCAAAAAATTTGCTTTATTTCAATATTGGTGTGATAGATTTATGTGAAGTTAAATATGTTTCAAATTTAATCTAAAAGGCTTCTGCTGTATATCTATGACATTAACCCTTGGCTCTTGCAGGACAACTAAATCGTAGTTAAGCCACATACATAAAACCGAAATTTCTTGGGGTACCTATTATGTCAGATATACCTACACTTATTTGGCAGGCAAAGGGATGTAATTTTTTACCTGTACATTTTCGTCAGAACCTTTTCTTGGAGTAAAGCTACATTTAAGCCGTATTATAGATACAAGCCATGGACAACTGTGGCACTTGTGGCATTGGGGAGGGGGCAGATCCCCCCAGAAAACGCTTTCAAATTTTTGAAAATTTGAGAAAGCCCAAAGCCTGCAGTTTTTGGCCTGTAAACCGAATTTAGTTGGGCATATTTTGCCCAAGTTTCATGCGAAAAATTTGTGCTGTCGAAAGTTTTGGAGTTTTCGTTACATGTGTTTGGCTGTAATCCTGTGTTTTCCTCTGGTAAATTACAATGGGTGAAAATATATACTTCAGAAATACTCTTCTAGCAGAAAACTACTGGCTGCCAAGACACCAATCAATGTTCAGAGAAAGTACTATAAAAGAGCTTTAAAATGAGTGGTCATGCATTTCTTGATTGTTTGCCTTCTACATTTAAGTTCAGTAGAAATTAAGCCAACTTTTCGTCATCTTGGCTGATTTTGCAGGAAATTTGCTGACATCATCAGAATATGAGCTGACCTGAGAGAACATACGAATGCTTTTTGAAAGTTATTTAGGCGGTGGTAAGTTGATAATCTGATATGCGTAGATAAGTGAAATAGTAACGCGGCAAACTGTTTAAGCACTCAAAAGAAGATATGCGGGCGGCATTTTATGAATTGTTCTAAAAGTCTATAGCACCTCTCTGAAGTCACAAAGTGCCATATTTTGATCGTAAGATAACATGCCACGCTTCATCGTCTGGTACAGAACACTGTTCGGTTGAGAGATGCTTGTACTGTGTGCCCTAGAAAATATTTATCTACTAGATATTAAAACAATAGCTGATCAATCTATTATTTGTATGCATCATATCCTGAATATTTATAAGCGGAAACTTTGTTTTTTGTGTTTAGGTAAAGTTTCACGGTGAAATGAAGAGGAGGTGAATAATAAAATGCAACAATACGGAAATAGCTCCGTAAGAAGCACGGATGCTAGATAATTTTTTAGACGCGGGCGCTTATACGCATATCAGATTATCAACTCAACATGGCCTCATAGGCACCTATAATTTAGGCTTCTATGTTCCTATCACAATACATGTACAATACATAGTGGGTACTGGGGGTCCCCCTCTGAAATTTTTTACCCCTCCCCCCAGGATGAAGTTACCCCCCACTGACTTCGTATGTGCTGATCCCCATGGGGGTGGTGCCGAGTATGCAATATGGTTAATAGTAGAATTATCTTGCTGTCACGCTAACTTTGCAATGTTGCAACTGCCCTTTGATGCATTTTCAATAAATGAATTCTGTAAAATAGCTGAAATTGAAAATGTTTGGAGACTTTTATCCAATTTTTAGTCATTTAAGGGCCATTGGAGTGTAACGCATGCTAAATCGACTTGAGATAATAAATCACACCAATGCTTGAAATTTGCATAATTAGGCTTCTCCTCCTACTGATTTTGATGATATCAAAAAATAATTAAAGAACCTGCAAAAATTATGGTGTTTTGAAATTGTTCATTTCCTGTGGATCTAATACCACTTCAAATTTGGCTGTCAGATCTATACCCAATCTGGAAATCTTAGGAAGAGGCGGGGTGGCAGGGTGCTACAAACACAATTTTGAGGTCGTTCTTTGATGAACTCCTTGAAAATTTTAGGAGTTTGTCGCATGTATTTACTCAATGTTCTTTTAACCACATGTGCCCAGTCTGCCAAGCCTCTGCACGGATAAAGCAAGGGTATATACACACTCTGCCTAGGGGCACAATCAATGAATAAACTTGAAAACGTTTTGGAATGACCTGTTCCACACTCGTTTTAGGCACTCGTATAATGGCTTCACAATCATTTAAATAGCTTAATCATAGTAGTTTCCTGTCACTTCCTGCAATGCATTCGATGCTTGTTAATGGGAATGTAACATTGCCCTATTGCTAGCTAAGTAACCTTCCACTGCTTAAGAGATATAGCTACAGGACTATTTCCAGGCAGCAGCATGCATTTGCCGTTTAATAGCTTCCGAGTGAAAATGCTGTCCTACATACTGTAGCTGTAAAATTCTACTGCACGTCTATCATGATCAACCACCAGATGAACATAGAGTGGACTAGATTGTCGATACGTGTTGCCCACTGCTGCCTTGTACTTGTGTTTATGACTACTGCAGCTAGAACCTCCATTTTGATTCTGCCGCTGCTGGTGATCTGATTTGTCAACAAATCCAAAATTCCGAGAATAGAAACACTTTCCTGCGCAGGAGTGTCCTTTTATTCGATGACACAATTTAGTTTCCGTAATTTGATAGCATTCATGAAAAAAAAAAAGCTGAGAAGTTGATAATTGAAGTCTCTGCTTCTTGTTTGGATAAGATTTTGTGTGATGGAATGTTTTATGGCTCCAATGTGTAAGGGCAAAATATATAATAAAAGACCACTTTGGGAAAGTTTAGGAGCACCGAAAATACTCATCTCTAGTTATTTTGAAGTACAATTGTGCTCTTTTCATAGAAGGGTACCGTCTGTGTAGATTTAATTTAGTTACGTATCATAGCGGTATGTGCTTGACCTATGCATGCCATTTGCCTCAGATTAGTCAATTGAATTCAACATCGCTGCAGAGGTACCGATGCTCAGCCCTCGAAATTCACACAAATTGACGTTGGCACAAAAGTGCCGACCATAGCCGGTCGCAGGCCGGAAAATTTTTTCGACTTCTGCCGACCTAGAAGGCAATTTGGGGTCGGCAATGCTGTACTGAAAACACCCACAGCTCGGCAATCAAGAATGAGCATTTTAAAACAGGGAGTTGTGTTCTTCATTATGAATTAACATGAAAGTGGTTCTTTCAGGCTCATAAATATGAATCTTTTTCCTATCAGAGCTGCTTATTAGAACTAAAGACTGTCAGGTAATGATCACATACAGCAGGCTTCTCCGGGAAAATTCTTCAATCTGTGTTGTTTA
>JAOBRC010416901.1:0-12257 GCA_027575255.1 Scolionema suvaense
CCACAGGGCGCCTCTCCTAATGATTTTCCCATGTTTTCTCATTTTTATACTAGTTGGACTCCGTGGAGTCATTTAAAATGAGGTCGGTCTGTCCGTAACCAACTCATTTTCCCGGATAACTGCTTAACGAATATTTCTGAAATTTGTATGATAGTGACAATTTGTGATCCTGGAACGATGGTGGAGGTAGAATTTTGAACAATTTTGGGGGGCTTGCAGATGGCAATTTATGCCAAATTTATGCCGTTTGGCTTGGGGGTGTCAAGGGTTTTTTGAGTTTCTTTGTTTTGTTTTTGGTGTGAATATTTTGGGCAATTCTGTGCATGTTAAATTCCACAAAAGGAGATCTTCAGGGTTTTCCCAAATTCGGCATAACGGTAAATCTGTTCATTCTCTTTTTTGGTGGGAAGTAGGGGTAAGTAAGGGTTGTCTGTTACAACCTGCAATAAAGTCTATTTATCTGTGAATCTGTTGCAACTTGATTCGCTGAATTTAGAAGTGTTGATCACATCATAAACTGAGTCCTGCAATCACACTTACCAGTAATAAGCTTTAGTCCACTCAATCGCTCGCATTTTATTAACACCCGGATGTGAGATAATGGCATAGTAGGCTCGATTGCAAGTTTGTAAGCTGTTCTTAACATCTTTCTGTAGGCATCATGACTAGCTCGTTCCACCAAATCTTTAGCGATGGGCTGTGCAGCTACTGTAGTGGTGGTTGACACTTTTCCAGACGAAGTAGCTCTAGCATTCAGGCTCAGGGCAAACTTATGGCCTGCAGTGCCAATGTGGCACTCCAACTACAAAATAACAACAACAAACAAACCAAGGTAAATATACGCAAATATAGACCTACATCATTATACCTTTTTTTAAAACAGAGCATTAATTAAAAGAAATGGGTCATTTTTTAAGTTAGAACACATCGCTCTGTAGTGTGGTAGAGAGACCCAAGCCTTCGCAAAAGTAATAGATCTTTTAGAAAATTAAAGCTGCATACAACGTGAGCTTTGTTAAGATCGCAAAATGCAGCCCCGTGACACATTTAACTGTTTAAGTGAAATTAGTGCTACAATTTTTGGCTCTGATGTTGTTTTTCAATTTCAATTATCACGTAATTACTCTTTAGCGAAATATCAGCTTGCGAACATTAGGTCAGAAGCCAATTTCATCTGATTTGTCATGGGCCTACATCTAGGGTGCAGTTCAATACAAACAAGATTGAATGGGAACAGCATAGATACTGGATCTATATCAATACAATACAAGAATAAAGCGAAATGACGAGCTTAACTTGTTACACGGCTATAAGCGATATGTGAAAAGCAAAATTTTATTTCTGAATAATTATTATCTGATGTTTTGTAATTGAAGTTGTTCCATCAACAAAAGCCAACGCTGATTTCTTTGCCTGTCCATCTTTAATATGAACCGAAGGTTCCAGGGCCTGTTTGTGCGCAGGGCACACTTTGCACCAAACAAAACAAACCATTTCCTTCCCATTCTCAGTCTGAGTTTTACGTCCAAAAACATCTTTGAGCAAGTACCCATTCCTTTCCGGTCCATGTCTACCTGTCTACTGCAACTTGAAACGGACAAACACTATGATACGAGTCTTGCGACGCACTTCGAATTTACCAACATTCTATTTAGCTGTCAGATACGATATCAATGTGTAAATTTCAAGTCGTATTCAAAGAGATCATATGATCAGAACATAATGCAGAAGCAGCAAGGAATGCAAGCGAATGGCTTGATCTTTTAGCAGGTAAGGGAGGCACATCTGAAATAGGACATTCGTGAGATTTGGAAGGAATATCAAAACAACTTTTTTTTGGCGTACGATGATAAACTTTTCGTGTGCGATGGCGCGCCATGGATTCGCACGCGATAGTAATGGATGGTGTGTGCAACGGCATTCCCGTGCGATCGCACGCGACTCACAGAGAATCTTGTAGGTATAGGCGTACTATCGATTGACATGTTATGTTACAGTAAATTATCATTGGCCTGTGTTCGATAATGTAGGGTACAGCACTTCTAGAATTGCTTGTTTGCTGATTTTTGTTTGTTTCATTTTCACATTCTCTATGCATGATAATCATGGCATACTCTGGAACTGCCAGGCAGCATGCGAAATTTATGTAAAACGGTCATTTTTTTGAAGTCTAATAGGGCTCAAATGTACATGCATAGTGTCATGTTTTGAATAAAAGACATTAACGAGCATACTTATTCCTGATTTTGTAGGGCACCGCATGCAGTATTTGGACCCAAATGCAAGCTAAAATATGTCCTGTTAGGCACATTCATCAACTTAATGGTGACGCATTTGTTCCATATTTGCAGCTGGCAGCGCATGTCTGCAATTTATTTTCATGGCATTCCTTAACTGTGTCCAGCAAACCAGCATCTTCTGTCCCATCGTAACTCCTGTTTCTCTCCCTGTGTTTACGCTACACTGTACTCGCTAATCTTCTAATTGATACCAGGTAGATTTCATTCATTTTTTCTGCCGGCTGGCGTGATCACTGCTTAAGATTTTAAGCTTCTCTCACAGCCTACCCACCTTTGTATGCTAATGTAATTTGCTATGTCAGTGCAAATTCAATACCATGTTGAATCAGTGGCTCTGTCTCCTGCAACTGTGCACTGTCAGCCCTGGCCTGGTCACTTCGACTACTTTGACATGGTCAATTTTAATTGACTAGCACAGGGCTCACATGTAACTAGTTCAAGTGGCTCAAATTGAGCAGCTCGTAAATGTAAACTAGTCAGCTGAGAATTGCTCTTGACTAGCCACTGGTCGCATAGCAGTTCTCCACCAATTCTCTAGTCGTTTTGACAATGCAGTAGGTCAATTTGAGCAGGAGCCTAGTCATTTTAATTGCTGATAGAAGTGGTATGGCAAGAATTTTAATTGATTTACGTTATGATCAATTGAGGGCATCTTGAACAATTTGCCAAGTAGTAGCATTAGTTACAGAGAATATGAGCCGTCATGTAAGAACTGACCGAGAGTTTGCTTGCTTTGTGTGATTAACTTTGTAGTATGCAGAAATAGAACTATCTCATGTACGAAAGAAGATTCTTGCTGCTGGCATCTGGTGACTTCAAAAGAAGAACTCTAAAAAGTTTCTTGCTGCATGCTATGTGAAACTAAGTTTTATTGACTGGAGATGACCTCCCAAGTATAAATTCAGTCTTCGCAACTGTGATTCCATCCTCATGTCATCTTAGTGTTTTACATTATGCCCCCTTATAGCTTACCTAATTGGATGTATTTTTTGTGCTGCTTGGTGAAACTGTTTCAATTGAGTGTTCGAATTGACTTTGTGAAGTGTCATCAAAAGAAAAGAATTGAATCCTTACAAGAACCTGTCAGAACCAACGAATATTGCACCATTTGATTGAAAAAAATTGTTGATCAGTTTCTTCTTCATTTTTTTCTACTCTAGTCCATTCCCAATGACAGAAACACACTTTACTTATGGATCAAGTCACAATTACGAAAATTCCAATAGCAGAAAGGTGGCCTGAGAATGTACAGTTGATAAGCTCTCCTTTGAATGAGGCCCTTCCTCAAATAAGCCCCGGGGCTTAATTGGGTCATTACAGTACTTATGGTTTTTGATGTTTGGCTACCATGCCCTTTTATTTTCAGTTCCAGTGATTAGAATCAGTTTAGGCGCTACACCTTTGACAGTGTCTGAGGACTTGGCTGGTGTCATGCATTTTTCAGGAGATGCTTACTCAAGGTCCCGCACCAGAACGCGACCTTTATTGGATTGTTGTCAGGAAACACACTAACATCTTTCCTGTTCGTTCCAAGTCTTGAAGACTGAACTTAGAATTCTATGGTTGTGATACTATTATTTTCTGATATCTTTTCAGTCTTTTAGGGCTGTTATCAACAAATCGGATTGTTATTTCATTCAATGGAGTGTGGTCAACTTGTTACACCTTTTTCATCGGACTTCCCCATCCTATGGGCTGTCACCCTGTAAGGGATATTACACATCTTAGTATCAATCACAATACATTGTTTTGCTTCATGCTGAGTGTTTTGTGATCTCCCTTAATAAAGCCGATTTCTAAAAACATACTTTATCTGAGAATATCACCGTGTTAATCAAATTTGCACACAAGACATTTTGTAACAAATATCGTAAAGATGTTTATTCTGAAAGTCATGCCCGGAGCGCTACTTATATCCCTGTTCTCGGTATTCCAGCTGTTCCGAAGTAATGATTGCATAGAAGAATATATATCAAAGACAGATTGTATTCATTAAGTCCAAACAAATTTACGCTCTCAGTATGTGCACCTATATATATAAAATAGTAACCTGTTTCTGCACCTGGATAGTCAAACAAAGCAAAGCAAAGGCATACAGGTTTTTTTCTAGCCACTTTCTTAGGTCTGGTAATAACACGCAAGAAACTCAATTTGCTAAAAACTCAATTTTCTAGCCAAGCAATTTCCAAAAAGCTCAATTTTCTAGCCAAGCAATTTCCAGTCTAGATTCACTATCTTAAGCCATTTCAGTTGGAACTATAACATCACTGAACAAAGACATTTCAGTGCGAAGTGTATACATGCTTGAAAAATACTTCCTAAAGACTTACAGCCTGCTCCATCAAGTACATATGCATTATTTGTACAAAATGCTGTCTACATTCTTCTATATCCAACAAAAGTATGCCACATTTTAAGAACTGAAAACTCAATACTTTTTGCAAAAAACGGCCGTAAACAAAAGTGGCTGGGAAAAACCCTGGCATACCTGTGAATAATTAGAAAATGTTAACCCCTTAACTGACAGCACTTTTTTCTATGTCTGTACGTAATCTGGCGGCTGTTTTTCACAAAAAATCACCTTTTTACCGCTGTAAACACTTACCTCTTGTCGCAGCTGCTAACTCTTCTCTGCTTTCATTTTCCGATAGAATTACAGAAGCTTCTCTCTCTGACTCAATAAAGTCACCATGCAAGTCAGAAAAGTCCTTCTCACTCGGTTAGATTACATACAAAGTCAACCACTTCTTGCACTGAACGAACGCGCTGGCTGCCCTCACAGCTTGGAAGCCATCTTTCACTGCGAAAATTTTGCTTACGAAGCGCATTTCTGCAATGCTGTGATGTGTAATTTACAGACCATTGTTGTTGACCGAAATTTCCGTTCTAGACTGTTAAGGGGTTAAGCAAAGCTAGTATTTATTTTGATTCTTAATCGACAGCTCTATAGTCTGGGTGCAAATTCAATCAATCACTCCTGCTCTGTTTAGGCTGGTGGTCATTATTGGGCTTATGTAAACTGTCCGAAGGCTGGCCGCTGTCTCATGTGCAATGACGCTAGAGTCATTGAAACTAATCTATCCGACCTTGACAACGCCACCTCGTATATATTTGTCAAAATTAGTGCTGCATCTACGCTAGATGACTGCTTGTCTGTTGCTTTGTAACTTATGTAATTTTTATTTTCTGGCCAATTTTTTTTTATCTATTTATTATTATTACAATCAATTGATGGACATTTGTATATATTCATTTACATGCATTATCATTCTGTCTTGTGCTCTCTGTAAGTGTGTCTTTGCGTAGTGCTGTCCTGCGCTGATTCATTCACAGCTCCAGTGTTATCATACCATCTGGGTAGAGCTGAGTGTTGGGCCCATAAAACATGTTTAAAGCCATGGCCGGTCTCTCAAGTGCCGGCGCCCAGATGGAAGTCTTCCTGATAGTGCTGGAGTTTAGTCTATTCCTTGCTTATCGATTTGTCCAATTGCTATGTACCCGTGTACTTATTCTTTGCTGATCTAGTCGATGAGGCATCTTGCCCTCTCATCTATTTCATTTTCTGTTGGATTTCTATTTTTGCATCTGTCCTCTTATCGACAGATAACCCTGCAAGAAGGGGAGAGCGTTATCACTCTCTGGGGTTTTAGCTACTCCTTGGTGAACTGTTAACTTCAGGTTATGTTGCTCACGCCGCAAGTCGTGTTCATTGCTCATCAGCTGACCAGTACAAGGGGACATTAAATAAGCATGATCATCAGTTGACCAATGACTGATAGGGAAGCATACATTGGAATTTTGATATGTGTTTGATCATCTAAGTTGAGCGGATCATCAATGCAGTTCTTTTCTTCCTATGTGGTTTCATTCTGTCACACTCAGTCTACACCATAGTCAGGGACTACATTAGTTATTAAAACATTAAGATGTTGTAGCCCAGAAGTCTTTTATGCCTGAAATTTGAAGTGTCAGAAATACTTAGAGACCGTGCATTTTTTTGTGGAATAACATAAGCTGCCATCATAAAACCATATGTAGATGTAAATGATGCTTTGTGACAGCCTGTGAACTTGTCTTAACAGTCATAGCTCTCCACAACATTGTTACTTTGTTTGTGAGCATTTGAGATTCTTCCTGAGAGCTGTCTGTTTCTTTTTCTTATAATCTGCGTGCATGGTGAAACCAATGAGAGTTCAGGAAGTTTTTACTTGCCTCGAACATTTACGGCTAATTTCACTTTTCAAGGAGTCTGTTAATGTGCCATCACATACCCACCATTGATCTTTTAACAAGAAAGCGTATTATTCAAAGACCTCTGATGACCCTGGGAAAACTAATCACTCAACGCTCCTTCCTCGATGCTGCTTTCTAAATAAAGGTAGCCCTTGCTACGTGAACGCTATTCTTCCGTGCCTCCATGATTTTCAGTATTTCTGGCAGTCCCTGTATTCTGAAGAAAAAGTCATCTCTCCATTTGCAACATCACTTGTCAGACTGATGTCAATGATAACCTCTAGTAAAGCCCCTATTGACCCATCACCGTTCCTAAGCCGCCTACAAAACACCATACCTAAGTTAGGCTACCGCACCTTCGACTTCAACTCACAACAAGACGTTCCAGAAATTCTATCTTACGTCTTCAATTTATTTTTTTGTTAGTTAGATGTTTTGATTACACAATGCAGTTTAAAACTAAAACATGAATAATGAAAGAGAGCTGCAAGCAAGTGATATAGATGTGTAATGCCCTCTATGAACAAACATTAACTTCACTTCCCCATTTGATGTATGGTTTTCGCTTCCAGCTGTTTCATTGGGCCTGATGAAAGATGTCCCTCTTAGGTATGTGTACCATCTATAATTTGCATGGTACCTTCTTTATTTGAAGTAGCTGTCAATGTCAGTGCAAAAAGTAGCATGTATTGAGACCTACCATGGTAGATATAGGAAGCCTTGAAGAAGTTTTGCTTTTCTATTTCAGCTGGAGTAGTGGTACAAATCACCTCCTCTTCAACATGTTTCCTGAACTACCCCTGCCTCAGAGAAGCGCAATGCATTTACCAACTCAGAATGCTATTGTAGCGAGTGCCAATCTGAATTCAATCACCTATCGGCAAGGCTATGACATCAGCATTCCTGTTTTCAACACATTTTCATATGTAGATGTGAATACTCACTCCATCATGTACAGGTGAGCTGTTTCACAGTAATTTTGTAGACTATTGTTTTGTTCTGTTCATGAGGGATGTCTTCATAATTAAGATAATTTCTCTGATTGCAATAATCCTGAACATAATGATAATTGTGGAAAACGTGTGAATGAAAAGCTGCTATTTGCTGATGTTTCTTGGTGTTCGACATAGTAAATGCTTCAGAAAAAAAGACCCAAGTACTTAGCCAGGTCGTTTGCAAGAAGCATGATTAGCTTCACTTACAAGAAATAAAAGCCCCGAAACTGAAGTTATAATGAAGAACTGGTAGTAGTTTTACATGTGTTAAGTAGTGTATCTCTAATAAACACCCCTCTTGAGGGAGCGTCTACTTGAGGGGGCATTTACTGAAAAATTTCATGAAAAGGGGAGGCGTTTAAAAGAAGTGGGGCATTTAATCCAAGCATTACGGTAATACGTAACTGCATGTGTGAAGCGGCTGTGGCTTGGATAAGTTATAGAAAGTGAAGGGTTGTCAAAAGGGTGAATTGACCACAACCGGGGGATTGGACCCTTTTTTACAATATGGTAAATAATTTTTGTGATTAAGTTTCTTGAAAGCCGACAACAGTTTACAATTTAAAGTGTTATGGTAATCCTCCTATATATTGCTTTAAATAAATATTCTAACTCGCATTTGACTCCCCATTAGCTGTTATATTTGCAGTTTTTGTGACTGCATTTCAGCTTGCCACGTAAATGGTTGCTTGTTATTACGCAATTGAGCATGGCATCTGAGCATCGCGATCACTTGAGGAAAATCGAGGATGTGCAACCTGATGTTTTAATGCTGCGTAAATGTTTAGGGTCTCCATCGGATGTACCGTACCAAGATACATTATGCAAAGACAGTGTTCAATTTGGATATCTTGAAGTCCTGAAGGTAAATTTGCATGAATTAACATGAATTGTCATTTTATATATTGGATACAAATGCATTTTCAGTATATGTTTTGTCTCCGCTGTATTGATCTGTCTGGAAAAAAATAGTATTTTTGTTTCATCTTCTGGTGGGAAAAGAAGAGCAAAAGTTTTATTCATATAGCATTGCACAGGAGTGAATTGCACGAAGCAGCAACAACTGAAAGAACAAAACTTTTCACAGTATCGTTTTTGTATCAACTGAACTTGAAATTAACCTTTCTAGCAACTTGCAAATGGCAGATCCGCCATGAACTGACTAAGGTAAATAAATCATTAGCCACAATAAATATTAGAGTAATTAACATTTTGGTGGACATCAAGATAGCACTTAAGTTCAGGAACTTCATGTTTGCCTAATAATGACACTACTAACAAGTAGTCGCCGTGCACGAGAAGTGTGTTACATTCTGTAATAGTTTGTTTACATCCTTGAAAGGCAAAGTCCACTTGTAGGAACAAAACTGTGCGGAGGTGTGTTGGCACAGGAATGCATCCAAAAAGGAACTAAAAGGAAATAAATGAACAAAATACGAGCATGGCTCATGAAACGTAGAATATGGAAAGCAGGTAATGCAGGAATCTTTCTGATCTTTCTGAGGAAGATCGATATATCATGATGTTGTACACTATAGTTGGCATTACCCTGAATAAAAGAAAGATAAATTCTGTTAAACTTTGTATTTTATTGGAAAGTACCTGTAAAAACCTGTGTACACTCTGTTTTAAAGATAGTCCAGAATCATGCGATCTGAAAGAAAGAAAAGCAGAAAACCCCAACCATAATTTTTAGTTTTATTGATGAAGACCAACATTCTATCAAAAGAGCAAAAGTCTGTCTATCGCTCCACCAGCTACGTGTTTTCCTGTATATCCACTGTTTGCTGAATATTGGCATGATGTTGAATAAAGGTTGATTTTCAAAATCTCTTCTGGTTTGCGTTTTCCAAAAAGCTCAAGAGATCCATTAATTAGTTTTTTATACTTGTGCGGAAAGCTTAAACACAATAGCAATTATAGGATAGATCATGTTTTATATCTGTGAAAACTCTTGTTTGGTGTGACGAGATAAGATATCACTGTGCTGGCCTTGTATTCTGTGATAATAAGGATCATGGTCATATAGTCTCAGGCAACATGAAAATTGTGTCAAACAACAAACTTTGGTAACTGATATGTAGAGGACCCAAATATCGCGAACCTGTGAAGACTGATTGGAGTCTTTCTACACAATCTGGAGAGTGGATGAGTTGTGTGGAGAGTTGTGTATCTGATTGGAGCTCTGGAGCTGGACTCAAAGAAGAGGACTTTTATACATGGCGTGATGCAATAATCAAGGATACTACAATTTCTGTTCTAAACATCGAATGCATGTTTTTCGTGTTAAGCCAGTCCTTGAGGAGCCCACTGTTCTACAATGTCTGGAACACCTGCATTCTCTCTTTGTAATAGCCCCCATTGACAAGGCATCGGGCAATGTGCCGTTCATCTGCAAATGATATGATGGCCAGGTCCTCCTAAAAGAGTTAGGTCAACTCCAAACCTGTCATGTGAACCATTTAGAAACATCACAGAAGAATATAAGGCAAAATTTATTTCATATAATTTAGATCTGGCACTAACTCGTATAACAAACAAAATAGTAAGAAGCTGTATCGAAGACAACATAGTTGTTGCTAAATTCCTACTGGATATTTGGCTCTATACCTGCATCATCAACAGTATGGCTAGAAAATATATAGCAACAGCTAACATGCAAGCAAATTGAGCTACAGTATCAGAGGACAAAGCCACCACTTAAATATAAACATATCTAGAGATACAAGTTGGATAGGACAATCAAAGGGCCAAACTGCTTCAACTTAAACTCAACTTTCTCTTGAAAAGTTTCATTGGAAGTGAAAGGACCGGTTTATTATACATACTAGAGCATCCACTCTTAGAGCAACAGAATTTATAGACGACACTATGTCTATGAGAGTCCTTGGCCTTATCTTTCAAAGAGGACTTTGATAACATCTTTTTGCAGGCATATATAAATCTGGGTTGTATGTTCACAGGTAGTACTTGTTGGAGTGTGTTTCTTTGCTGTTTATGTAATTTCGTGCCTTCATGGCCATCATATGGTAGAATAGGGGTTGGATGCTCCACTTCATCTGTTGAAGTTGAGGATTTACAGGACATGTTTCTGTCCTTTCTTTTTTCTTCTCATTGTCAGTTACTCGACGAACTAAACAAGCTGATTTATTTTAACAGAGTTTCATGAAGGCACGCTGCATAAGTTGTTTTAGGGTACTGATTTTCCCCGTATTGGGTACATATGCTCTCCAATGTATATGTAGATCTGTTGCAATCGGTTTACAGAATACCATCAGATCTAAGAATGGTAGCAGGCTCGAAATAGTGGTTCGTAATTCATAAATTACAAACCATTTCTTCAAACTTATGAGCCAATAAGCTCTCTAGCGCATGCATTTTACGAATCGATTTGCACCGAAATTGGTTGAACAGCCTGCAGGAAGTCTATTTGTCTCTTGAAAAAGAAAACGTCTCTGGAAAGAGAGAAGCAAAAATGTATTTCATCCTGTTCCAACAGTCATGCCTTAAAAAATCAGAGATAATTCAGGGAATGTGCATTTAAGCACCTTTGGTACTGGACTCGTGGAATGTCTAGCAATTCTCCGTCTAACTCGATCATGTTCTGTAGGAAAGTGTGTTGTTCTCAGAAATAAATATCCGCCAGCCAATCAGATTCTCGTCAGTCTGAAAAGTAAAATTGCGGTTACAGCTGTGAAGGAGTCGAAAGGTTTGAAGTGGAAGCATGAAGGTTGAGGCTGACGCTAAAAAACTGCTATGTAGAATGCGCTGAAGACCGTGGAAAAAGGATTTCGAATGGTCGTGTTCATTGTCATTAGAGTAGAAGCAAGCACCTGAGTGGTTTTTTGCCGGATTTTCCCGTGAGAGGCACTGGTGTTTATTACGTGGCTACGAAGCATGACTTGTATACTTTTCCTCAATTATTGTCGCATACATAAGGTGCTTTCAATTAACTTCGCCAAGTTGAAAGTGCGATCTTTGAACCAGGAAACAAGTGCACGCTTTTCTAGGAAACATGCATTAGAATGGCTATTTCCAGCCATCTGGAAGGACCAAATTAAAAAATTTTCCCACTGGCCACAACCTTGGTGTGGCCTCCGCGTGTCACTTTAGTACAGTGCAGAGGTAAACATTTATACGAACCACTTTTAAAAAGTTATTTCGAACCCTGGGTAGGCTATGTGTGTTTTCTACTTCATATGTAAGTGAAATATTTGCATAAAACGCATTCAACTTTTCCAACATAAAATCCAAAGATCCCGATTTTACAAATGTGAACGTGTCATCAATGTATCTCCTCCAGAAACAAAGATGGAACAACGCTAGTCTCTAGTACGACCATAAAAAGGTTTGCAATGACTAGTCCCAACAGGGAACCCGTTGCAACTCCATCCACTTGTTGGTGTGTTTGTCCATTACATGTGAATTGAACATTTTTGGTACATAAAACTAACAATTTACGAAGGTCAGATTTACTTATTGTGGTATCTATCTTATTCTGTATCATGTTTAAAATTGACTAGTGTAATCCAACAGAACATTAGTGAGTATCCAGTGGGCACATCACATCATTTCAACGTTGAAATACCAAAAAATGGTTCAGATGGAAACAAGTCTGACGTCTGCTGACGTTATTTCAAAGTTGAAATAACCTAATTTCAACCTTCATGGGTCAGGTCCGACCATAGTTTCCACCCCCCCCCCCCCCCCCATCCCACTGGGGGGGTTG
>JAOBRC010417012.1:0-12257 GCA_027575255.1 Scolionema suvaense
TGGAGAATGGAAAATTGTTGTTGGACAAGGTTTGTTTTTAGCTCCTTCATCTTGATTGCTTGAGTCTTTAGTAATCTGCCAGTGTTATCGATATCACGATAGTATGCATTGCGGCTTAATTGTAGGCAGTATTGCGCAAGTGACGAATTCGACTAGCGATTAATGTCAAAGTAAGAAACCAACCATGAATGGTAAATTAGCTATAGAGAAAATGGAACTTCTCTGTATGTCTGTATGCCACATTTATTCATCACCATCTAACTGGAACAAATCTATTGTTTATATTTAACTGAATGTTAAAGTATGTGAAGTATTTTGATAGTATCTGCTAAAAGTAGGTCTTTCGTCAAATCCTGTTTGAAGTTGTGTGAAATCAACAGACTGTCCAGCTTGAGCAGTTTATCCTTATTACTGTGGCAACATTTGTTTTAAATTCAGGAACTTTGGTCTGTATTTCATGTGACAAACTGCTCGTGTTCAAGAGATATATGCCTTTAAAGTTGCAAAGTTTCTGCCTTCTTTTTTGGACACAGTAATTATGCATGATGTGGGTTATGACCTGTGAAAATTACTGAATATTTGTGATTGAACTGTACTTGATGGAAGGACAGTGGAACATGTCTGATTACACTAATTTTGCCAGATGGTGGATATGTTCAATATACTATCACCAGAATTCTATCAATTGGTTGGTTGCTACGGTCAGCAGTATGCCTAGTGATGGCCATAAGTGATTTTATAGCTTAATGTGAATCAAGTAGTGAAGAGCGCATAAATTATCCAAAATTTGAAGCAAGATTGTAGGAGAACCGTTGAATCGTTTCACCTGAAATAAAGAGCAGAGGTCATCATTTTTCATATTCTATTGATGAACTGAATTTCGTTTTTGACCATTGTATTTAAGGATACTGCAAACCCTCTGAAGTAATCTTTAGTCAAGTGTTGCGGGCATTAAGAGATTGTCAAAGCTTTTGTTAATATCATGTGTTAACCTCATCAGGTGGCAAGCTTTTGAAAAAGTGTACCCTAAAAAACCACCTGCTTGCCGCTTGCCATGAAAATGTGATAAGAAATGAGGAAAAACGAAAATTTTGACATTCTGGGAGTTGTAAATCCCCTCCAGTTTGTTTTTAATGTACAAACTATGCATCAATCAAAAGATCTCAACAGCTTGTACAAAACGGTGTTGAGCTTTTGACTGCTTTTGATTGTGAAGTCAAATACCTTCTGATTGTATTGGACGATTTCAAAATGTTACACTAGCTGTCCTGGTCATTGGCAGAGCATTCGTCCTGTAAAAACGGACTGTGGTGGGTTAGACTGTTGTTCTGTGAAGATAAAATCAATATCTGTTCTTATGACATTCAATGCACCTCGGTGTTGTGTGAGCGAAGGTCATGAGGTATTTATTTTAAAATCTCGTGATGTCATGACAAAAATTTGTACAATTTTTAGAATACAAACCTGTAACTTTTGATTGGGAAATTATCTCACGTAATGCCAGCGTCGTCGTTTTGGAGGTATAGCATGCACACTTCATCAAAAGTTGGGAAAACGTATTGAGCACAGGGAGACTTAAGCAAAGTGAAATGGGCATATTTTCAAATATTCCCTTTGTTTAAAGCAGCAAGTAGCAATCTGTCTGAAAAAAAACGCAGGAAATGGGCCCAGCGCCCTGCATGGATGCATTGAACACTCAACAACTTCTTGAAAGCTATGTGGAATCAAATTAGAAGCTCTTGAATGAAGCACGCTACGGTGCCTTTGTAGTATCCTGAAAGGAATGTTTTGGTCAAAAATATTAGTTTGTAGGAAGTAACGCTCAATGGAATATGACGTCTAGTTCTATTTCACAGCAGTAGCTTATGTAGTCATGTTTCGTGTGATATTGGCACCATGACTATGTAACCGAATCTCATGCTTCCCTGATTCAGATCTGACATACAGCAACTGGTATTCGCCTGCTGGCATTCATGGTGGATATGGTAACTTAACTGTCAGCTGTGGACGAAAGCCTTCAAGAACTCCATTTTGTCTACATGTGCCATGCCTTTTCAATATGAAAGATGACCCATGTGAGTATGTTGATAGGTCAACCGAAGAGGAAGATATCTATCAACAAATGCTGCACAGACTAGAGGAGTACAGAGCTGGAGCTGTGAAATCCCTATCCAATCGTACTGTTGATCCTGCTGCTAACCCTGATTTGCATGGTGGTTCTTGGGAACCTTGGATCGTTTTGTAATTGGTATTAGGAGTACCTGTTTCCAGTGCTATGCATTACATTACTCTTTTGATTGTTGTTGTTATTGTTGTTGTTGTTATTGTTGTTTTTATGTAACTCATTCTTTAATTACAGGAGGCGTGAATCATGATACCGCCATTACCAGCACAAACAATGTTCCTGGAATTTGAGATGTTTGTCATGTTGCTCAGGAACAAGGAGATTTGTTTCAATATCTTGTCTTCACAAACCTGCTATCTTTCTTACAGGTTCTCGTTATATAGTACAGTGTAGTAGTGGATAATGTCTTTTGCTAGATCCTTGTGTTACTGAATGGAGTTGGATTTATCACTATGCAGTTAGATTTTTATCACTGATTACTGCTTTATTTGATGAAGCTATGTCTTGTCGTTGCATTTTGTACTGTGTAGTTGCTTTTATTGATCTGGTCCTTGCTACCTTGCATTGCATCTTTCATCTACCTTTTACATCATGCAGACCTTGCTAGGAAATGTAAAGGTCAGGGCTCGATATAACAAATTTCGGGTGGTTCCGTCCAAATGTCGGGCTACTTTTGAATGTACATGACAAAATGTCAGGCACTTATAATTTTTATTTTGTGTTTATAAACGTAGGAACTCGAGAGCTAGGTGAACGACTACTCTTTATAGCACCTTGTGGATACCATTCATGTGCTTCCCACAACATACTATTGTTGGTAGACATGTGTGACCATCGACTGACTGATGTGCGACAAGGAAACCTCATTTATTGATGCGCAATAGCAGCCGAAGATCGGGCTGCTATGAAAACCTTTCTGTTAAAGGGTAGTGGACCTTAGTGAATAAATACAAGTCAATTGCAAGTCAGTGCTGTTGTCCTCTAGAAAGTATAAAAGAGATAAGAGATTTTGCTGGGTAGTATCTCTCTGCTGTTCTAATCTTCTGTGCCCTCCAGCTCATCCAAGTTTACCCTGAGCAAATGAATTTTTTCCTGGTATTCTTTTGATGAGTTGTAGGCATGGTTGAAAATATCATCATGTTACATAAAAGCTCTTCATGCAGCACATAACTTGGATAGCTGGTGATTTTTATTTTTCATCCTCCTGTGCTGAGGTAGCAACTGTGTGACTTATCAAGGTAACATCGGCATAATGATCTCGGGTAGTTTAGACCATACTGCACCGCTTACGTTCTTGTTGTGGTAGATGGTACAGGAGCACTGTTGTCTGTGTTGCGAAGCTGCAAAGTTTGATCAGTGTACGTTTTGTATTGAAAAACAATGCACGCTAAGTGTTTCACAGTGTTTGAGAGTAAAGGATACGGATTGTTTATGCAGATAGCTTCCAGCCACAGTCTTTTGCAGCAAACTGAAGGTAGCAGAAATCTGAGTCATTGGGCTGCTTTGTCCTGTCAAGTGGTTCACTTTCAATGCATATGCTTTCAGACATTCGTAGCAATTTTGTTGGGTGCTCAGAAAAGGTTATATCAAGGCCTGAAAGGTAACTACAAAATCTGGACGCATAGCTTTTGAAGTGATGCATTGAATTTGCAACATACTTAGCCTCAGTGGATTCTCATGAATATGTTTATGTTATGTTATGAATATGTTTTATGTTTTTTCTGCAATGAGGGAGCCGTAGATACTTCAGCTTTTATCCTCTCTATTACCCTAATTAACTGTCCGTTATCACTCTTCTGTTTGTAACAGCTCATACTTCTTCTGTCAGGCTGCTTACTGATTTCTTAGCCTAAGTTTTGCAGAATTATCTTGATTCTTATTGCTCCTTCAGTTGTGCAATTTAGGCCTTGCTTTCGTGTGCACAGGCAGCTATGTGGTATTACTAAACAGTTTTATTATATTCCTTGCCAGCAGTATGTACCGCAGTACGTCCATAGAGGAAATAATTTGCCTAAGGGCTAAAAAAGCACTACATCAGTCCATAGGTTCAAAAAGAACATAACTTGTTTTAATCTGAAGATGTTTCTCAGCTTGAACATTTACATCTTCAATTGAATGATGAAACGCATCTCATTTTATATTCATACCTAAAGGGTGACAAGAGCAAATGTTGGTTCTGTGGTCTGAAGGTTAGATGATTACATGATTCAATTATTTATTGATGCAAATGTAGTCATTATATATGCATTGAGCTGATGCTACAGTTAAAGTTGTCAAACTGAAGTTGCTATCTCTTTGCTTTGATTAACTGTTTACCGTTCCTCACATAAACTGTGGGAAACAGGACAAAAAGATTGATATGGATATAAGTAGAACTGTTCTCCCTTTAAGGTTTTAAGCTGACAATCGTATACCCAGGGACAATGCTTTTTCATTTGCAATATAGTTATGAATCTTTGTGTTATGATCTTTGTCTTTTCTCTTTGGAGACGTTCGTTTGAGCTGTCTTGTATTCAGCTCTTTTATATTTTATGGGTAAATGGAACATTTGTGATGCAGTTTGTTATATTCCTTTTACCATGTTTTCCTATGTTTTTATGAAAATGTTTATACATGCTTTTACTTCATTCATATATGTTATTTGCACTGTAGGCTTGTTGCTCTGTGTATGACCACGACTTTGAGTGGATTTCAAGTTTTTTAAGTGAGTTGCAGTGTTTCAGCCCCTGCTGTACTTCTATGTGGAAATGCTCAGCCTTCCAGTTAGCATCATAAACCTTAGCCTTAATAATAATTCCACAGCTTTCATTTCCTTCATGAACCTGCTGGAAAATACACATTTGATCCATGCCATGGCCTTTTCTGATTGATTTGTCATTGCTGCTGTGTCAAAAAATTGATTTGTTTAGAAGCAATTTAGAATTAACTCTTTGCTTCAATTAAGGTCTGGCTTCCTCAAGCTCACAAATCATCTTGTGAGCTTGTTAAGGTTTTCGTCAATCAAACTCAACATGGCTACTGTGTTGTTTGATCACTTGGATTATTCATCCACAAGTGCTCATCTTTGTGCTAAACATGAAGCAGTTATGTTGAAATTTTAATTTTGTGTTAATTCTCTGTGGGTTCAATTTCAACCATGTACAATCCTGGACAAAGCATTTCCCCCAAAAAGGCTTTTTTAAGTGAAAATGAAAAATGTGCTTTTTCAGACTTTCAGCCAAAGAGCATGTTTCGTTTAAATTGCTTCTAGAATTTTTTGACGTGTGTTTAACCTCTGGTGTCTAGTGTCTTCTGGCTGTTTGTGGTACTGGACCTGATTCTATGGCCTTTGTTCTCTACATTGCATGAAAAATGAAAAAATCAAAAGCGACACCCCGAAACAAGCCCTGCAAGGCCCTGCAGACACAACGATGTTGCCAACAAAACATAATTTTTCAGAAGTCACAAATAACAATTCCCTCAAACATAGCCCAACCTCTGCCCTGATTTGGCGCTCTGCACTTGCTGACCAATTTTATTTTGTTTGTGGTGTGAAACCTTATGAAATACCCATGTGTGCCAATATGTTTTCACCATGGTTCACCATGGTTGTAGAGTCAATGTACCTATTTACTTGGTATCCATTTTTTAGTGTTAGATGGCTTCAATTGCCCAAAGCTGAGCACATGTTTTTAATGCATTGCTTCTACCTAGTATTTGCTTTATGTCTAGCTAAGTAGTACTTGGGTACTTTTTTTTTTTTGGAAAGTCAATTTATTACAGATGGGCATTGCAGATTTTTTACTCAGTGATGTTGATTACACAATATGTGCCTTATTTTATAGAATTTCTGATGATAGAGGTTTTCGACACATATATGCACATGTAAAGATTTTTAGGTTGGATTATCCATTAATATATATGAAATCACTGTGTTGTTCACTTTTTGTGTGTTTCTTTTATGCACCAAGCATAGCTGGGTGTGACTGCCGAAACGAAGGCTGTAATTTGTGAGCTGTTTTCAAAATGTCCTGTATTGCCTGCTAGGATATTTCTTTGTATTTTCTAGCAATGTTCAAATTTATGACCTGTGCGTAAATTGCTTGGTATTTTATAACAAGGACATATCTATGACTCACTGAGTTGCATCTGCCATGGAAACCTCAACAAACTTTGATCAAAGATCTCCACGGTATTGCGCTCTCTCTGAGGAAGCCTAATTTGTTGTACATTTGTATGTAGCTTTCAGAAATACCAGAAATACTGGGCGAAATCATATCCCCCGATTGCATGCAAATACCAGACATCCAAAAACAGGTGCCCAATGTCTATCATTATCATTCCAGGTGTACTTTGCAGAACTCAGTTTGCATGACACCTTCTGTTAGAGGTTGTTGTGACTGATGTAGTATTTATATTCACAGTGTGTGATTTATGAATACTGTGCTTGTGTTGTTGAAAGTAGTGCATATGGTTAATAGTTATTGGACCAGAGCGATATTAACTATGCATTTTTAAAGTCTAGTAAGTATTGAGGAATTCTCTAAGGTCCTACCAGTTCATCCTTAGGACGCAGTTTGACTGAAATAGCAATGAGTCAATGTATGAACTGGAGAAATCTTGCTCCACTTGTTGATTGCCCTGTGCGGATGAATTTTTTTTGCGAGAATATGATATTTGCATGGCATGATCTGCGTTTTCTTGGGAATATGATCATGAGGATCAAAGAACAATGCCAAGTTCTGTGTCTGGAGACAGCTCTTGGTCTTCTGGGAAGTAAGCCCCCAATTATGGAGCCTAGATCTTAATCTATGCTATTTTTCACAGATCTTGAAGCTGTGCTAGGAGTAAACTGACCACTTATCACTTTCCTAGATGCTGCCCTTTTTTTCTCGAGCAGTTGAATTTGATTTTGTAATCTCTACAATTCAATGCACAGTGTGTAGAACGGTCAGTTGGTACTATGCACTCCTTCGCAGAAATTGGTTTTTAATGTCTGTTTCTGCATACTTCATGTAATCTCATCACTGGTGCTATGTGATTAGTGTGCGAATTTTCTTGCTGAATATTTATGACCTTGCCTTATTTCATGCTCAGGTTTATATATGCATAGTATAGTTATCACCTATGGATCAACTATCAGAGTTGGGCAAATAGCCTACTTTTTCGTGTCCAAACATGTTGGTTAGGGTGGAGTAAATGAGAACAGTCTGGAAGATTTCATCAATCGTATCTGGTTTTGAAAGTGACTGATCTTAAAATGCTGATCAAGGTTCAACCTCTGGCTGTAATGTCGCTGCTGTACATGTCTTCAATATGTCACTCCTATTCTCCGCCCCATATTGTTTTCATTTTAGCTGATGACCTGGTGAGGGTTTCTTTTGTTTGTCGTGTGAGCAATTATTCATGGTCGGTTTTTTCTTGTAGAGCATAGGCGCATCTAAATAATATCATGCTTGACAGTTAAGTTTTATAGGGTAGCTTCTTTCTTGCGTATAAAATTTACCGGATACTTTTGAAGGTATTGGTTAACTGCATGGTAAATCGGTTCAAATGTTTGGTCAGAATCGTTTTAAAGCATTTTCCGTAAGGTTTTCAGGTGGGCCTGAGCTTTTTCAAGTCTTATGTTTACGTACATATATGCTCCATGAATAACATGAAAATATTTGCTGCTTGCAATTTCTAGTTCCTTCAAAGAAGGTTTGATGTATATTTTGCAGAAAGAAGTATTCTTTCGTTCTTTAGGGATGGTATGATGTAGGGTTTCATGGTGAAACTCAAATACCAACTCCGAACATTGATATGCTGGCTTCTGAAGGAATTAAGCTAGATAACTACTATGTTCAAAGATTATGTTCACCGACTAGATCGGCGTTACTGAGTGGAAGGTATCCTATCCACACTGGTTAGTAACTCTGCTGGTAATTGGGTACAAAGTTTAATGCCGAACAAATTTTTTGCCCAATTCTACCTTGTCTTTCTGCGAAACCTGCCTTTATTGCACTGAACAACCTGACTATATTTTGTAATTTCACACTTGAAGGGTGGTTCATGTTAGAATTCACGTTGCAAAAGAAGAAAGCTGGTCCTTATCTTGACTCTAGGCGTATATTTAATATTGATCCTGATGAATTTCGCTAATCTGTTTGCGGGTGCAAAGCACGCAATGTCTTTTGATTGCTTGATCCATTGTTTCGTACTGATTGTGACATGAAACTCACCATAAGCATCTCTGTCAATGATGACAAAATGAAATGGACTATCATGTATTTGCTTTCCAGGAATGCAAACTGGATGCGTGCACACAGCTTCTACCAGTGGCTTGCCTCTCAACATCACTCTGTTGCCTCAACACTTAAAAGATCTTGGATACTCTACACACATGGTCGGAAAGGTGAGTATTGATATGTACATAGGTAGTGGTTTGCAGCAGCGTACGTGCCTTGCAGTATTTTTTGTACTCATGTTCATGTTACGGCTAGATGTAGAAAAATGTTAGACCGTGTTCAGTGTTGGATTTCCAGTAGGGATAAAAAGATATTTCGTTTGAAAGGGGGGTTTAAACTTCAAAGGTGTCGAAATTTTAGGTTGGGGTTATAGTTTCGAGAAGGCTGTACACCCTGAAATTCAGGGAGATAAAAAAGAGAAGCAGTGATCTGTGACAGCAAATAACCTTTGGAACATGACACAGTCATACTCAAGCGCGTACTTACAACAGCTTAGATGACCGCATTAAAATGAGCTTCAGCTGCGAATGAATCGTGCGGTTGTCTGAGTAATCTATTCATTTTTAATACGCTTGTGCTTGTTAATTCCTTGTTAAATTTCCCAGGAAGATTAGGGGGGAATAAAATTTTGAGCCTTGGGGGCACCCAACTTTGGGCTAATCAGTGGTGGGCGAAAGGCGAGTGGTGGGTGATCTGTTGTTTGTGAGAAGTAGTGGGGAGGGATGGGAGAGGCAGAAATAAATCCTGATGTAAGAGTAGATGGTCATTTTCTTTCAGCATTAACAATTATGTTTTTACAAACCAGCTGCTCTCCACTTGCTATTGATTTGATGCGGCTTCATTGTAACATCATTCTCTTGTTTCATGTGAAGGTTAATATTCTTTCGTATATTTAGAGATAGGTCGAAAAGTACAATGGATTCATAGTTAGTGACGGATGGGGGAGGGACCTAGTGGCAGACAGGTGGGGGGAAAGCTCAAGTGGGGGGACCTGCTGAAAAATGGGGGGAATCAACCCTGAAGGACGCCCTGTGTGGGCCTCTACACTGCTAGGGCACCATTAGGAATCTGTTGTTGCCTTGGTTTTCATGTGCATTGATGAATGCCTTGCAATCTTTGCACTCAGAGGTCAGTGTGAAAAGCGGTTCATAGTGTTGTTGTGCATGACAGTTCAGCATTCTGAAATTATGTGTTCAACAAGTACATCTGTATGAAGCTGAATGGTGGCACCAGAGAAAAGGTGCAATCAGCAATTGACTCATGGTTTGGGATTTTTGGCTGATTTTCAGTGATATTCAATTTTCCTTATTTTTATGTCAGATGATCCCCTTCTGGAGCATTTAGAAGATGCACATAATCATGGTGTACTGCATCAGATGATACACACAGATTAGAGCACTTCACCTCCTTTTTTGTCGTTGTAGGCATGCTAACGTCATGCATGCAAAGGGGTGGCACTTATTTATATACGACCATTGGTTTTACCCCCTGCCTTACCCCTCTTTGCCCAACAAAAAAATTTCCAGCAAGGATAAAAAGATCTTTGGTTTGAAGGGAGGTTAAACTTCAAGGGGGTTGGGTTTAAATGGTTTCGAGAAAGCTGTACTGCAGAGGCATTGCAGTGGTTTTTTGATGAGTAGGATCAAGGGAACTGTGGAAATGATTTTCTGAACAGAGTGAGGAATAGCACGCCATGTTCTGGCACATTTTGCTTAAAGGCAAACACCGACCCAAAACTAAGTGACCCTAGGTCGAATAAAACAGCGATTCTTTGACAAAAGCTGAGTTCTATCTCCTATAACACTCACTCGTCTGACCTTAATCTGAAAGGTTATCGTTTCACTCTCAGCCAGCCAGCCTGACCTTCGGCAGCCATTACCTGCTTCTTCTCGCTGTTTCCCGCCACAATTCAATTTGCCATCATGGACGCGCATGAGAACTTCAATGCATCTTTTGTGCTTGATATCAATAGACTACCTGGTTGTCATGGAAGAACGTGAACCGCATACCGGCAATCTCAGCTGCTCATAATCCAGCTAAGTGCACAGTAGCCGATGGGCGTCTTGTCGGGCTTCTTGTGATATATTTGTAAGAAGTTAATTTCTCGTCACACGGAAAAGAGAATTAAGTTTGGAGTTGATAGTCAGAATTATCATGAGCATGTTTATCAGCCCAGCGCAACTTGTTTTAGGGTAGGAGTTTTCCTTTAAAAACATTGTACAACTCTCTAATTGTATCGATCAACAGCTGGCATGCATTTGGAAAGATTTAAACTGTTTTAGTAGTGACTAATACGTTTTATCCTGCTTTCTGGATAGACTCGTAGAACCAATTCAATGTCTGTATGAAGATCATTACTCTCCTGGTTATAGATGTGGGGGTCGAGTGGATGGTCGGTTTGCTCTAATTATCATTGATAAATCATTTTATCAATGAGGGTGAGTAAGAAAATATTATCCACCTGTAGCCCTTCTTTGTCATTCATTTTTGTTGATTTTTTGTTCCTTGCTGAAGGTCTTTCTCTACCTGTTGGCTAAATTGTTTTTAAAAAACATAAGAGTGGTATGCATTGCTACCATGTTGTGTACTATATAAATGACTATGTACGTAGCGTGCATGCCATGTGTTGTGGCAAAGCATTTTTGCATATTGCAAATTATAATCTATTATTGATTTTTTTGGTTTAGTGGCATCTTGGCATGTTTGCAAAGGATTATACTCCTCTCTATCGTGGCTTTGATACATTTTATGGTTACTACAACGGCATAGAAGATTATTTTAGTCATTCATTGCGTATGCGTGGCATGGAGGGAATCGATTTGCATAACAATGAAAAGGTCTGTCATTAACGTGAACATCCGCACCTTGATCATTAGCACATAGATCCATCCTTGTTATCATTATCAAACTATTGAAGGAACATAGTATGCAAGTTAACACTAGAAGAGAATTACAACAGTTTTCTGACATTGTCTGTTTTAGACTGTGTTCATTTTCTCATTATATTGAGTGTATTGATCCTGCATACTGAAATTTTGACAGTCAAAGAGTGCTTCCAAGGGTTAAATGGAAGGTGTGTGATGTATACATCATGCACCTGTAATGACATTGAATCCAAGATGCACTGTCAAATGTAATGATATAACTTTTCATTAGGATGCTGTCCAACCTATAAAACAGTAAATGTCCTTCCTGGAACACTTCCAAATACGGTAAACCTTCATAGTGTGTGTCTTCTTTTTAAGAATTGACTGTGCACCAGCATCAATGGTCACTAGGGGACCCAGCATTCCCTTCATTGGTAATATGTCTAACTCGTTTAGGTACTTTACAACACCTGCTTCATGTCTGGAGCATTTAGCATAGCAACAACATGGAGTCTATAGCACGATTTTTTGAAGTTGGACTGCTTGTGGGACTCCATTGAATTTTTTCCTTTATATTTTTAATTATAATGCTGGCTCTTCGTGTACGTCTTAATTGCAACTAGATCATAAACTTGACGATGGGAAGATATAGTGATGCTTTGTAATAGCTTATATTTCACGCCACCTTAAAGGGGAACAATGGTCAAAAATGAAATTTTGACAGATGACAGAGCACAAAAAACATAGGATTTCTCATCAACATCATAAAAATAGCTTGCTTAGTTCAGTTGATAATTGCCATCAAAGTGTAGCAGGTACTATCTTGATTTTTCATGATTTCATTGGAGTCCGTTGCCTAGCATTCCTATTTCCGTTTTTACACAAAACCTTATGCTGTTTTCTTTATTGGATCTTAAACATATTGCTTAGGTTTATGAGCAAATGAAAGAGGAAACCCTTTACAATAATTCAATGTGGAGTCTTTTGGAAACAAAATGTAGATAATTTGAGTGTGACACCAGTGACATCATGCATAATTAGTGGCAAGATGGTAGCTGC
>JAOBRC010417123.1:0-10163 GCA_027575255.1 Scolionema suvaense
GTTGATAGTTAGAATTTGCATGACCATGTTTATCAGTCGAGCGCAACTTGTTTTGGGGTCGGAGTTTTCCTTTAAACTCTGCGAACACGTAGGTCTCCATAAAAACAGGTGTGGAAAATATTTCAACAAGTAGTTTCACTAATTTTATGGCTCTGATCAGAATCTGAATTCATTGTGTAGCAGGCAATAAGAAATGTAGCATGAAAATAGAAGTATCTTCAGAACAGCAGCATCTATATCACAAGTATTTCACATTAACTATGTTGGCAAGAAAACTGTTGTTCGTAGTACTAAATGTCCTTTTAAAGGGACAGGCTCTAATAGAATCTGTGAAATTAAAAATGAAGTAACCACGAACATCATCAGTTAGGAACCCATACAAAGGATTTCGCGCCTTAGTCGAACATCCTGAAGAGCGTTCATATGGCCAGTATGGGAGGCGCAAGGAGTAGCTGCAGACTACCACCAGTTGCAGCAAGCAGTAGCTGCAGACTACCACCAGTTGCAGCAAGCAGTAGCTGCAGACTACCACCAGTTGCAGCAAGCAGTAGTAGCAGACTACCACCAGTTGCAGCAAGCAGTAGCTGCAGACTACCACCAGTTGCAGCAAGCAGTAGCTGCAGACTACCACCAGTTGCAGCAAGCAGTAGTAGCAGACTACCACCAGTTACAGGAGAGAGTACAACTGTATGACTCAGGGTATTAACATTTTTCAAAAAGGAAGACATACGCCGCAGACATATCCAGGTTAGGGTCGTCTGTTGGTTTATATTATGACATTTACAAGATCACCTCAATTTAGTTACCTAAAGGACCTTGGGCACAGCAAGATACTCGGAAATACTGAACGTGCACACGATAAACTCAAGAATTCATTGCTTGCTTGACTCAGTTCTAATTCAATTGATATTATGTTAATGTATGAGTCCCAATAAGCAGATGTCCTTTGCAATCAACCAAAGTAAGACTGCTTGATACGATCTCATTCAGATTTTCTCACGAGATTTTTGTTGTGAACAGTCCATGCATTGTGAAGTTTTTTTTATCTTCCATGTACGTGTTCGACAGCTTATATGGCATATCATTACCATTAATTCAATGTTGCACGTACTTAGACTAATTCGGTTCTACAGTTTTGAGAATAAGCTGAGTTATTTTTGAGGAAAAACAATAGTACTACAAGGGCATTTCAGGCGTGTGCCAGCGCATGTGGGTGATATAGGATAGTATACAGCATTGGCACTTAAGTTGATTTGTGATAGGAAGAATGCTTAGCTTCACAAAAATTCACATAGAGAACATAAGCTAGGTCTTGCCACACATAGTCACATTCTTCATATGGATAACGAGACAATAAGCAATGAAAACTTCATATGTTTTAGAGCACGATAACATCCTGCAAAAATGGCTGGAGAACACCTATCTCTTCGAGACTACAAGCTGATCATGACGGAAGCCCTGGTACATTACAATGAAAAAATGGCGCGCAAGAAGCAAAAACTGGGCAAAAGTAAAAGTATCGATTATGCATCAGCCATGACGACGAACGATGACAGTGACGAAGAAGTAGAAGAGGAGAACTGCGCCGTTGCTTCAAAGACAGAAAAAAATCAGACATTGGAAATTGAACATGTAAGATCCCCAGCAAGAAATCCCTCTCGCATGAGATCGAAATCTACTTTTCTCGCACCAAATCATGCTGCAGATGACAACAGAACAACTTGCTCAGGTGCCGACGATGGCACACAACTCACTCATGATATATACGGGAGTTTGGTATTCACACGGAAGAGAGATGTTTACAGTAGGAAGATGGCTGTTTGCGAGAGTCAGGCTTGTGAAAGAGCCTTGTTGAAATATATATTGCAGCAAGTGCTAATATGTAAGAAACTGAGTTACTGGCGACTGTAAAACATGGAAGACTACTGATAAGCAATGTAAAAATATACCAGAAGAACTTAGTAAAACAGCCAAATCATATTTCTTTAATGCATTTTCATCAGGCTTATCAGGGTGTTCTTAAAACAATTCAAATAACCACCCGCAACAGGAATGAGATTTTTCCCAGTGAACATATGACATGCGGCCCACAACCAAACTACAACACTAAAAGTCCAAAAGTCAGTAAACGGCCTGTCTTAATCTCTTTCCATCCGTTTGCCATAGCAGGGCTTAGTTTAGCCTCATGTTGCTATCGACTATCGAACGCAACAGGCTGCCCCTCAAAGTTCAAAACAATAAGGTCCTTTGCAAAACATGAAAAAAGCTGCCCTTTTTCTGGAAATCGAACGCATGCCCTGTCCCTCTAGAATATGCCCTGCATAATAAGAAGTTTTGCAGGCAGCATATTTCACCATGGCCCCTATGGGGTGAACAAGGGTTTACGGGACAAAAACAACATATATATTATTATACAAAAAAGCAGGATACAGTCTCAGGGCTGCCAAAAATGAGGAAAACCAACCACTACCATTCACCAACCATTAAACGAGCATGAAATCCATCGTCAGCGTAAACTGATGCACTATATATATAACTATACTTTTCTTCTTTCTCTAGGTATCAACTAGCATACTAACGAAGGTGATGCTTGAAACATGGTGGCCTGACAAAAAATGGGCTTGAAACTGAAATACCTTACTCATAAACTTGAATGAGCAATGTCATATCAAAGCTTATCACGTGAAACTGAAATGGCACTTTGATTCTGTGATCTAGATAGCTTACTGCCCAACAAAACAAAAGCCTACCTTTTCCTTTTTGACATCTTTTGCCTCCTCATCGTCGTCCTCCTCGCTATCACTGGAAGCAGCCATATTGGCTTGCATTGCGTCAGAAGACCAGTCGAAACCTGTGGGCAGCTGAAAGACAGAAGAAGAAAATTCGGACTGATTATGCCACAAAGACTCCATAAAGGCCCCGGGGGCTTATTTGTCAGAAATGGACTTTAAGGAGGGGGCTAATTTGAGAGGGAGGGGCTTATTTGAAGGGGGTTATTTAAATTTGTGTTCCCAGAGGCCTTCTCTGCCGCTGGATTGTCTACAATTTTCCGATGATTTGACTCAGAAGCACAGCATCTTTCTGGCGTAGCGAATGAATTAACCCTATTTGGTACGGGCTTTTTGATGTACGTTCATGGTACGGGGAGGGGGGTAAAATTACCTCGCCCCCAACTAAAAAGTACCTTAATCAGCACTGATAAGGGTAAAACTTACCAGGAACATAGTGCTGCCTTTAAACTGTCATGTGATGTAAAAAATTGCTGATGACGTCACTAATTTTTGCTGACGTCAGCATTTTGTGACGTCACCTGGATTTTCGGACCAAAATTTTCAAAAATTTTTTTTTCGTTTTTTTTGCATCAAAATTGTTCCTAGAGCAACTGGAGACATGTTTTATGTGTTTAAACTGCCATTTTTGCTGTTTTTGTTTAAAAATTGTAGTAAAAACGAGCAAAAACCACTACTTTTGTTAAATTTTGCTGTCAGTGGCCTTCCAGAATTTGCCCATATCTCTGGACCCCCGGGGGTTGTAACCTTGACATTTGTCCTGGAAGGCCCTAATATAATTCTAATAAAAGCCCTAAAGTGGCAGCTCTTCAGCGTTTTCGGTTTAGTGTCTACAATAAAAAGTTTCACTGGGGGTAAATTTACCCCCCTCCCGCCGTACCAAATAGGGTTAAAGTAGGCAACAATGAAGGCTGAATTGATCTATCATTATTTTCAATAAATATTGTAATTTGGTTTTCGGTACATACAAAGATGCGAACAGTTTAAGTATCATGATATATCACCAAAAAACAAAATATGGTAGAGCTGAGACGAAATGACGACACAAAGAAGCCACAAGCGAATACAACGAGAAGCCTGGCTTGCAAGTCAAAATATTTGACACAAGGAATGGCCTTCTCATCACATCAGCTTTGAGGTGAATCTCTATCCTTTTTAGGGTTAATTCGTGTCTTTGTTTATTTTTATTTTTATTTTTGTAAGGCCTGTGGTGCCAAAAACAGCAATTTCTTTAGTGCAAAGAATACACAAGGATTCTGACCTTTATTTGCATATCCCTAACCCTGTTGCGCCAGGGCTTTTTGGTACTGCATGGTACCAGGGGAGCACATTTCCCTTCAGCAACCAGAAATCTGATAAAATCAAAATGCGGCACACAGATTTTATAACCCTTCATACACATGTGTGCGAATTTTCAAGTTAATGGGGTCATCTATGACATCATAAGTGAAATGACCAGGATTGAATCCGTGAATCAGGGCATTGGAGCAAAAATAGGTTTTTGGCGATATTTCTTTCATAAAAATATATAACATACATTGATCCCTCATTAAGGGCTTACTTCTGATACCACATTTTATTGAGATATGAGGCAAAACGTGTTTTTTTCCACTAGGGGTCGTTTTAAAAAAGGACGTTTTTAGGATAGTAATGTTTTGCTCAAAACAGACCTCAATAAATTTTCGGAGGCCTCCAAAGTTTTGAGTAGAAGCCGCATCCAAAAAAAACAACCAAAAGGCAGGCATGCAGGCAGGCAGAATTTGCCCCCGAGGTTTAATAGGGTTAAGGTAATGTCATGGTGGGTGTGAGCAGGTCAAGTAGTACTGGTCACGTAGCACTGACCAAGCAGGGCCTATTCTAGAATTTCAGGGCAGGGTCCAGAGTCAAAAAGGGCACTTTCTATCGAATTTCCTTCCAAAATCTGTGATTTTAGGCAAATATCAGTCAAAAAGGGCACTTTTTGCCAAGATTGAGAAAGGGCAGCGTCCGATATTCGGACCCTTTTTGTTCTAGAATAGGGCATGCCAAGAAACACACATCACTTTGCGAGCTGCATATCAACAGAGGTGTAAAAAATGTTGAAGAAAGTCTGATGGAAAACAGGAAAGTAACAAGAAGCACTAACTCATAGACAAGTTCATAGCCCACGAACATCAGGTTTTTAGTGAAATAGGAGTGAGAGCATGAAAGCACATTATCTCAAAATACAAGCATGGAAAACATTGTTCAATAAACATCTGCTTCCAAACGGAGCCACAGAACAGGAACATATTATTTTGTAGATAAACATACTATTTTGCAGATAAACATATTATTTGGTAGATAAACATATTATTTGGTAGATAAACATATTATTTTGTAGATAAACATACTATTTTGTAGATAAACATAATGATCAATGCCAACATATTTTTTTGATAGATAAACAGAATGATTAATGCAAACATATTATTTTGTAGAAAAACAGAATGATGAATGCAGTAAAACATAGTGCCACAATACAAAAAGCAGCTTTCTGCTGCTGCATGTTATAAACTGCCTCTAACCTCCAAACATAGTCCCTTTGAGCTTGGTTCCTCGACCTAATAAAAAGAAAGTATGTATGTAGAAATTATTGCACATCAAATAGAACAAGAATTGGTCAAATATAAACACACTTAGCGGCAACCTTTTTTTGCTAGGGGGAGGGAATTAGTTGCGCATAAGCACCAGTGAAGAAGTATTGCGAACAAAATAATGAAAACTATCTCTTTTATCTTCAGACAAGTACCGTAATCATCAGAATGAGTGCCAGGGCGCTCATTCAAGCTGGGGTGTTCATTACAAAAATGCGAAGCAGGTACTAGTAATACTGAACATTTTCCAGACAAAACATAACTCAAAAATAAAGAACTCTTGCGAAGGTTCTATGTGAATTTCCCCTTTTTATCCCCTTATTATAAAAAAAAGCAAAAAAAAAACCTATATCTGACTGAAGATAATTCTTCTCTTGTTTGTCATTGCTATAAACTCTCTACATACATCATACATTACAAATTTCCAAATGAGTACCCCTTTCCTGGTTTGAGGGGGGCGGGCACTGATTTAAGCCGGGGCGCTCATTAAATTTCTCAGCTGTCAAGAGGGGCGCTCATTTGAGGGGGGTGCTCTTTCAGATAATTACGGTAATAGGTGAGTACTAGCTCTTTGTAAACTAAAAGCACTAAAAGCGCTTCAAAGTTAGAAGAACTACAAATATACAAAAAATTGGTTCACACACAGGATTCCACTAGTTTTTGTGGAAATATGAACATCAGAACGTGCTTCGCCTGTCCATAACGAAAGGTTACAATCAACATAGCGAGTCAAAATAAATTTGCTTTGTATCACTGAAATGTGGAGGGAGAGCATCGACCACTTTTCTTACTCCTATACAGCTTACGAAACATTTTTTTTTGGAACTCGTTAAATTGCAAGTATATAACCAACATCTCATTTTGGGGAAACCACTGACATATGTGCTGATAATCATCGAAATTCCTGGAGGAATTCTAAAACAAGTAGTACTCAATAACCATTTCCAGTGAACCAGAAAACAAGTACTGATTGCCATGCTCCTTCGTAGAACCCAGCTAACCTATTCAATTTTGGACAACGCAACTTAGAACTAGATAGAATATAATAGAATAGAACTTATGGAAAGTATAAGACAGAACGACAAGGGACTAACCTTCTCCTCTTCAACATCAGATTCCAAATCAGACAAATCAAAACCTGAAAAAAGGAAAGAAAGGCTATATGTTGATAAACACCACAGGTGCGAATCTTAGTCCAGCTATCAAATTCGCACTTGATCATCCAACTTGCACATGGATAACCATAACTTGAACCATAACCATAACCATAGCAAAACACAGCAAAGCTTTCTGGTGTCACCGTGTCTTGGATAATATCAAAGCACAAAACAAAGGTGTAACCGAATGAAAATCTTTTCGAGCATGATGATTTGGACTTAACCCTATTCAGGCCGGGGGGAAGGGGGGGGCAGATCACGCCACAAACATTTTTGAACGATTGCTATGGGTGAACGAAACGTGCTAAACACGTGAAACTTGGTGACTTTTCCTAAAATTTATAGAGGAACACGAATATGAAGTCATTTTGGGTCGAAAAAGTACCGTTTGGAGGGTATCGGCCCATTTTTGGGAGGTACTGGACCTAAATTTGGACTTTTTCTTGCAGACTTTTCCAATTTTCTGAAAAAATTTGTTTTGGACGTGGATTTTTTTTACTCTTTTCATGAAGGGATGTTAGATACGATAAGAAATACACAAAAATAGTGGTCACTACCCGTTTCGGTGGCGAAAAATTGCCATTTTTACGAATTTTGACAAATTTTGGCCAAAATTATGACATCATCGTACATTTTTGCTGACGTCAGCAAAAATAATAGGAGTATCAAAATATTTTTGATATCAATTGATAGAACTAAGATAGATGCATATTTGTGCCAAAGGGTTTTGTTATATCTAGTGTAGTTACGAAGATATGGCAGGTGGCGTGATCCGCCCCCCCTCCCCCGGCTGTACAAAGTTTCAAAATACCCCGGCCTGAATAGGGTTAAAGAACAAGCCGATGGAAATTAAATTGAGCAACAAGGGATTGAGGTGAACTCGTTAGCATAATAATTTGTGGTTTTAAACCTGGACTTCATGTTACCTGCGCTCCACACAACCTCAACAGCAAGCCTATCTGTCTTTAATAAAAGTATCATACATCTGCATGCAAACAAAGTAATAGCCAACAACTGCAAAAGAGGCAAACAAATAACTTATTTTGATATGAGAATGCATGGGCAAGCAGCTGTCCACCAAAACAACTTACTTGCTCAATGCCTCTCCCACAGATGACTATGAAGTATCACAATGGTTAATGACCACAGAATATTGCAAAAGAGCTATAGCGGATGCAGACTCTACAACAGTAAAATGCTGTTTCTCTGTGTTTAAAATATCATTTACAAAGAATTCGTATTTGCACAAAGAGGGTGAGCTCCACACCCCTAATTGATTGTGGGAGGTGGCTAACACAGTTCTTAAAACATTTTTTTTGTGTCCAAACACAGCCACTGCCAACGCAACCAGAGTTGTTCCAAATGCAGCCACTCCCAACGCAACCAGAGTTGTTCCAAATGCAGCCACTCCCAACGCAACCAGAGTTGTTCCAAATGTGGCCACTCCCAACGCAACCAGAGTTGTTCCAAATGCAGCCACTCCCAACACAACCAGAGTTGTTCCAAACGTAGCCACTCCCAACGCAACCAGAGTTGTTCCAAATGTGGCCACTCCCAACACAACCAGAGTTGTTCCAAATGTGGTCACTCCCAACGCAACCAAGAGTAGTTCCAAATGTGGCCAATCCCAACGCAACCAGAGTTGTTCCAAATGTGGCCACTCCCAACGCAACCAGAGTTGTTCCAAATGCAGCCACTCCCAACGCAACCAGAGTTGTTCCAAATGTGGCCACTCCCAACGCAACCAGAGTTGTTCCAAATGTGGCCACTCCCAACACAACAAAGAGCTGTTCCAAATGTGGCCACTCCCAACGCAACCAGAGTTGTTCAAAATGTGGCCACTCCCAACGCAACCAAGAGTTGTTCCAAATGTGGCCACTCCCAACGCAACCAGAGTTGCTCCAAATGCAGCCACTCCCAACGCAACCAGAGTTGTTCCAAACGTAGCCACTCTCAACGCAACCGGAGTTGTTCCAAATGTGGCCACTCCCAACGCAACCAGAGCTGTTCCAAATGTAGCCACTCTCAACGCAACCAGAGTTGTTCCAAACGTAGCCAATCCCAACGCAACCAGAGTTGTTCCAAACGCAGCCACTCCCAACGCAACCAAGAGTTGTTCCAAATGTGGCCAATCCCAACGCAACCAGAGTTGTTCCAAACGCAGCCACTCCCAACGCAACCAGAGTTGTTCCAAATGTGGCCACTCCCAACACAACAAAGAGTTGTTCCAAACGCAGCCACTCCCAACGCAACCAGAGTTGTTCCAAACGTAGCCACTCCCAACGCAACCAGAGTTGTTCCAAACGTAGCCACTCCCAACACAACCAGAGTTGTTCCAAACGCAGCCACTCCCAACGCAACCAAGAGTTGTTCCAGACGTAGCCACTCCCAATGCAACCAAGAGTCGTTTAAAGTCCAAAAGTAGCTATTTTGGGAGACAAATGCAGATACCTAGTAAATGCATAAGTGAATGCTACAGCTGGTAACAGACCATGCTAGGAGCGGAAGAAACATAACTGCATGCATGGTATTAATTCATGATGGCACCAAAAAGACTATAACAGACAACACATGGCATTTACACCTCATTTTCAGCCAAGACATACAATGCATAATCACAGTATGAACTTTTGAACAAACCTTCATGGCCTTCATCGTTTAATTCTTCAACACCTTCATCCAGCTTTGCGCACTTAGCATCGGTTCCTGGATCATCCTTTGGAATTTTTCTTTTTGGCGGCGGAGCAGGATCTTTGTCATTCACATCAGAGCCACGCAGTGATAAATCAATATACTTCGATACTGGATCAATGCTACAAGGAGTAGTAAATAAACTTTGATCCTGGGTCTGCGTAAACATGAGATCAAAAAAATAATACAAGAGCAACTTTGAACACAGCAGATTCAGGGAAATTCATTGACTCTAACCTGGGACAATGGCAATGTTCCATCACAGTGGAGCTGCTCTCCATAACCGCATACAATGCTCCACCACAGTGGAGCTGCTCTCCATAACTGCATACAATGTTCCACCACAGTGGAGCTGCTCTCCATAACTGCATACAATGCTCCACCACAGTGGAGCTGCTCTCCATAACCGCATACAATGCTCCACCACAGTGGAGCTGCTCTCCATAACCGTATACAATGTTCCACCACAGTGGAGCTGCTCTCCATAACCGCATACAATGTTCCACCACAGTGGAGCTGCTCTCCATAACCGCATACAATATTCCACCACAGTGGAGCTGCTTGCCATAACCACATACAATGCTCCACCACAGTGGAGCTGCTCTCCATAACCGCGCAGAGTTAAGAAAGATCTGACCAGATATGTAGAGCTGGAAGTGATAGGCGCATTGAAACTGAGCCACTACTCAACAATGGTACATTTACACAGAGGCACGCGTTCCAAACACTATTCAACAATGGCACATTTACACAGAGGCACGTTCCAAACACTTCTCAACAATGAAACATACACACAGAGGCACGTTCCAAACACTACTCAACAATGGCACATTTACACAGAGGCACATTCCAAACACTACACAACAATGGCACATACACACAGAGGCACGTTCCAAACACTTCTCAACAAT
>JAOBRC010417234.1:0-12257 GCA_027575255.1 Scolionema suvaense
GTGTTGCGATCCAAGGAAATGTCTTCGCACTTAATCGCATTTGCTATTGATGAAGGACATTGCATTAAAAAGTGGTAGGTCATTTCAAATAGCATTCACATTTTTGCTGATTTTCTGACTGCCTATAGGCTGTAGTTGCTCCATCACCATGAATCTGTTTACCTATATACTTGTCGGTAGCTAGAAAGTCTTGAATGTTATCCGGGAAAATTAAGAGCTCTCTTGTTTACTCTTATCTTTCACCTCATTGATGTATATCAAAACATACATTTTGATGCAGTATGCCCTATGACACACTATCCGACAATTCCGGACAAAATAAAGTGCACGAAATACAATCAAAGCTATGTGAACAGAAAGAATTATCATTTCTTTGCCCCCCTTCCCCCGTTTGCAATGTTGTATTTCTTTTGTTGATGACATTGTGTGAGTGCATATTTATGTTGGTGAGCTAGCTGGACGTGCTCATTCTGCTTTTTCCAACATTGTTGATGGGGGGGGGGGCGGGGGGATGGGGGTGTTATTGTATCACGCCATTGCCTTTGGTAATAAATATTGTGTTTCTGGGTCGTTTGAAGTTGAAGTGTTGTTCAGGATACGGTGTCATGGTTTTGTGCACTTTTATTTTGTCCGGGATTGTAGACTGTTGAGCTTATGAGCCAAGTGTAATTATGCGTTGAAATGTGAATATAAATCAATTTTGAACTGTTCATGTTTGCTTCTTCCTTGTAACTTGAAGTTATTTTTGTTATTCTTGTGGCTGTTGATAAAAGTGTGAATGCGTCAAAATGTATTAAGTTATTTCCCATGAGCCCTGCAATACGAATCAAGCAGATTTATGATAGAGGCAAGACATCTGGTTTTGCAGTACAACACATGTTTTGCTACTTCTGTGCTGGTACGTGCATATTGTATATTGTCTCCATGAGTAGAAAAAATGAATATTAATAGCTACATTCCAGGTCAAGGTGATTAAGCTATATACATTTTTTCTTGTGCTATTCACCTCTTCATCTCATTCCTTAGGGGTTCACATACAAAAGAAACAAGAGCATTCCGAGACTGTTATGGGCGACTGGCAGAAATTCGGTCTCTCACAGCTCGACATGTGCCTGTCGTTGTCTTAACAGCTACAGCAACGGAAGACACTGTGAAATTTATTTTGGATCAGCTAGGTATGTGCTCTGCAGTCATGCTTCGTTCTGTTCCTGAAAGGAATAACATTAAATATTATGTACTGCATACAAAACTTAAAGAACCATCTGTCTGGTTTAAATTTGTGGCAAAGGAGCTTTTGGAGAAGGGTTCAGAAGCAAGGCGACTTATTATCTTCTGCCGTAAAATGAATGACTTACGCCGCATAAATCGCTTCTTTATGGATGTCTTGAGTAGTCAGACATGTCAAGGCAAACTTTTTGCACAATATCATGCATCGTTGCATGATACTGTGAAAGCGGAAATTTTGCAGTCGTTCTCTGACCCCTGTCGTTCAATTCGTGTATTGGTTTCTACCATAGCCTTTGGCATGGGAGTAAATTGCCAAGGTTTGTATACCATTGTGCATTGTGATCCATCTTCTGAATTAGATGACTACTTCCAGGAGTGTGGTCGTGCAGGGCGAGATGGGAAGCAAAGTGAAGTGATCATGCTTATTTATCCTGGTGCTTTGTCTTCTAAAAACATTTCAAAAGATGTGAAAAATTATGTTCGGAACTCAGACACATGTCGCCGACAGTTACTGCTGAAAATGTTTTCTGCACAATCAGTTTCCATGGAGATTCCGCATACTTGTTGTGATGTATGTACACTGAAGTGCCCATGTGAGCAACGGTCTGATCACAAACTAATCACAAGCTTTTTTCACCACATTTTAACTGCATTAGAAGGAGACAGTATGAAGCAGTGTGCGGCTAAACATGTGCTCTCTGATGAGGGTAAAGTGTTATTGGGGTCTCGACTTCATGCTCTGCGAAAAGAACTGGTCGAAGCAAGTCCTGCAGCAGTGCACTGTCCAGCAGATATTATTTTTGGCTTTCCTCCTTCTGCAGTGTATCAGATTGTTCAACTTGTGGATTCAAATTTTAGTCTGGAATCATTGATCCAACATACATCATTATTTAATAGTGATTTGTATGGCCCAGTTGCAGATATAGTTAAGGACGTTCTTGATGGGCGCATGGTAGAAAACACATGTCTAACGGATGAAGAGTCTGACTCCGCTAGTGATGCTGAATGCAGTTCGTCTGACAGTGATGTATATGTTCAGTCAATGAAGTACAGAGGAAGGCTACTTTTCAGTTCAGACGAGAGCGAAGACTAGGTATCGCTTATACTGACTCCATTCTTTTGTAGATGTTCAACTGTTTTAAATCTTTTACTGTTTTGATTATCCATAATTTCATTTTTTGCATGTCCAAGCCACTGAGATAGTTTGCTGGAAACCCTGGGAACGCTGCATGAAAACGACCCGGCTGAAAATCGAAAATGCCAGCTTCCATGTATTGTTCAGCTAGTTCTCTTACATCTGATGACCAGTCTGTTTTAGTGTGTTTACCAGAGGGCTTTTTTACTGTAACATTTGCATCAAAGTTGTTCAATACTGTTTGCATAGAGTCATAAGATTGACTGGTTCTCTCCAATGATTTCTCTGTGATTTTGCCCATGTATTGTGCCAGATCATCCTTAACATACTTATTTCTGTGTTCAATTTCCCGATCTAACTCTATGTTGGAATCTACTTTACCTTTGTTATTTACAAATCGATTCCAAATTAATTCATATGCAAGGGATGGAGGCAGCAAATAATTTACCTGAGCGAGGAGGTGACACGTCTGGTATGCATACTTAGTGCGATTATCTAATTTGAAATACAGCAAGAAATACTTGTAGAGCTGTAGAATACGTTGTCCGTCTCCGTGCTTCCGTGCATCTGTAAATGAGCATGCTAGGAGGCATAAAGATAGAGCATTTCGGCTGTAATTAAACACCCCATCTTCCAACGTATCATCCTCAGTCTTCTGGTTTTCTGTTAGCATTTTGTGATGGTCCATGATATGTTTTCTGAGTGACTTCACTCGCTTGTAAATTTTTGAACAGTGTGGACATTTCAGACCGTTCTCATTTCCTTTTGGTGGTTTTGGCATTGCATACAGGTTTAGCATCTCATTCAGCAGTTTTTCACCCTTCACTGCATTTTCTGCTTTGTTTCCTGAATCTTTGATGTCGACGTGGTATGTTGCAATATAGTGATAATAAGCTGTGAGAATCAGGGCCTCTGAGTATCTCTTCAGTAAGTCCTCAGCATCGTTGACACATTGCATAGGACTCTTTGTAACCTTTCGAGCATTAAGGTAGTTTCTAGCTTGGTACAATGTACCTATGTCACCTGTTGACGATGGACTGTATAAGATATGCCAGTTGACCTGAATAAAAATAAGAAAACTTAGTGATAAATGTTGGTACTTTCTTACTACTTCCTTCTTTCCTCAGTGTGGTTATGTATTGACTTTGTTCTGAGAGAAAGAAAGAAATCTGGCTAAACCTTTACTTAATAGCGTGGATTCTACATATAGTTTTCTGCATGAAGATTTTAGCCAGTCACAAGTAGGGAGGAAAGTTGTTTGGGACCATGTATATAGTTTCTTCGTCATGGTTTTTCTCTTGTATCATTATTTTGAGTTCTTTGATCACTATTCGATCCTACTTGCAAGATTTCTTAGTCTCGTTCTAGAGAATCTCAAACTTTCAATCGTTTTCATTTAGATCGGAACACTTTGTTTATATTTATTCTAATGTTTCTTGATGCAAGTTTTGTTTTATCTAAGAAACAAAATTGATGTTATAAACTGTTTAGTTATTCGTACTTTGGTAGTGAAACTTTCTAATTCTGCCACACCAGTACTTTTGTGCCTGGGCAATGCAATGGTTCTAATCAGCAACATCGTGTATTGATTGCATAACAACCATATCAAAACATTATCTGACGTGACAGTAGTTTGCTGATGTCAGGGTTTTTTATATAACTGTCATGGTTGTGTGGATGTATATATATAAAAATGAGACTGTTATAATGTGATGCCAATGGCAAATCTGTAGTGGTCTTTCTATTCACAATGTGGACAGTAAATAATAGATAGAGAATATTTATATGGATATACTCACGTTTTTGTTGCTTTGATGATGGAAGTCGTGTTTGCTGTTGGAGAGTTTTACTATTTTTGTACGTTTTCTGATACTTTATCACAAGTGAGTTCCAATAAGTTGCAATTCACGAGTTAATTGATAGACACATTGTTTATTTCTCACTGTTTTGTTATAGGTACTTTTCAATACCGGTTTGACAGATTTGATACGTTTTGGAGCCCTGGTTTAGGCAAGCGTTCGACTTCTTTTGGTCATTGCTGCTGATGTTGTTGATAACAAAACGAGCAAATGTCAAATGAACGAATATTGTGCTGACGTACCAGTTCAAATGAATAGTTTTTAGAAACTGCTCACTGAAGGCTATGAGGGGGCTTGGCAGTACACTTTTGTTAATTAACAGTTTGTTTCCAATGCATTGTGTCTATGAATGAGCTGCTGTTACGAATTTTAGCGTCAACGTTTGGCGTGAATAGTTTGTTAAAAAACGATCAACATGTGTTCCTTGTGATGTAAATCGTTCGTTTTTGCTGATGTGTGATTTCGAAACTAGCATTATATCATGAATCCTGAAATTATCACAAAATTGCACAAGCAATGATGTCCCACCTCTAGAAAATTAGCCCAACTGTGGAAGTCAGCTAAAGCAGGAATAAGCCCTTCAAATCTCTCACTTGGCGTTGGTGAGTCTTGGAGGTCATCCTGTGCATTCTGCTCTCTTTCAACTGTGAGCAAGTGCCCTACAAAAAGAACTGGAACAAGCTTCGAGGAATTGCGGCCTGGCACGAATTGGTGCTCGTAGGTCATTATAGCTACCGCTCCTTCCGTAGAAGCTTCGTTCGCATCAAGAATCCCCAGAGATGTCTGAATAGATACATATAATACTAGAAATAATGGGCGTAAGTAGAAATATGGAAATAAAAATGTAAAAATCCTGGGAAAAACCGCATTTCGCATGTCATTCCACGTGTCATGCAACCGTTTCCTAAATGTCATTTTTTTCTGCTATTAGCAACAGCAAGTCGCACCTACTATTTTGGACCTTGTTGTTGGTGTTCCGTTATTCAAATTGTACATCACGACTAGTATTGTCGCGACAAGAGGTAAAACGAAAGACGAATTTAACTTTCAAGCTCTTGTTTCCTGAACCAATTACGAATTAGAAAAAATTTTACCTAGCCATTTTAGCTAACTGATACGGAGTTTTTAAAAATTGATTGCCTTTCCGATAGCTCGTACCCTAACGGTTACCATAGCATGCCTTTTTGGCTACTCCAACATAACAAGGGGGGGGACCTGGACCAGTTATACTTGTCCTTAAAGGAGGGGGAAATTTCAAATTTTAGGCCAGCAGGTGATCTGGTCTGCAAATTACACGCATTTGAAATTTGCAGACCGGTCATACGGTTTCCCATAGGTACCAATACATAAAATTTTAATTCAACAAAAAATACTTTGCAACCGAAGATTTTAGCTAAAAGCGATGTAAAAAGGCTAGAAATGGTGCTTTCTAATGATAGCACAAGAAAAGAATATTTTTTTCTAGCTAAATACGGATATTTTTAAGCTGAATGAAGAGGTAAAAATTTGCACTTTACTCCCGTTTTTTGGAACCCCCTGCTGCAAAGAATATAAGTACACATTTTCTGAAAACATTTAAGCCTACAAGTGTTTTCTTGCAAAGTTATGTACCTTTCTAGGACTGCATCATCGAAACAGAACTGTTGGACTTCTGAAGTCGAATTTTTTTTCTGAAATCTATCGAAGACAGTCCCTTTGACACGTTTCTTACCACAGAGCACTGCTTTGTATAAATATCAAGCATAGAAGCAATAGTTTTGACTATATATTGAGTGAACTTAAGAACAATTAATCTAGAACCAAATTAATCACGGAAACATTAACAAAGAATATTTTCTAAAATCGAGCACCAGAATAAAAAATAATTTTTTCACGAATTGCTTGTTGCTTGTAAATATAGAGTGCATGCACAGATGCCTTAAATTCTACTTAACATTTACCGGTATTTCACGACCGCCAGGTGCGCATAAGAAAGTCTAATTGTATTTTCATTTACTGAGGCAGTAAAATACCTTACTATTTCTGAAGTCATGCTCGCTTCTATCGTGTGTTTGTGGGGTAAATGCTTCGGTACCAGGTCCTTCAGCCATTTCAACTCTGGGTGGTACTGCGTGATTACATCCACTATTTGCTTTTTAAAGCTGCCTTTCAAGCTGATTTCATCTTCAATAGTTGGCATGAATTTCGATACAGAAACATCATGAAGTGGATTTGCAATCCTAGGAGCAGGTAGACCTTTGAGGCTCGGGGGACTTTCCACCCTGTTCTTCACGCCTATCACATGAAAAAGATGCAAATCAGTGGTTTGTCTAGTTCTTGTCAGCGTCCTAGGAGTGACTTTCTTATCGACGTTGTCACCTACTATGGTGTATTTTCCCTCTGTTTTGTCCAGGTCGTACACAGATGTCAGTGTTTGTACAGCGTTTCCTGCAGTAATATGTGGAGCACCAAGCTGGCAGGGTGTCGCAATTGTTGCCACGCCATTCTCAGCTGATACAAGCTTGCAATCATGTGTATCACTTCCTCGACCTGGATATTACAAATATAAACAGAGTTGTTACAACTATGCCATATCTAATAGCAGTTGATGTACTGTTCTTACTTATGCAATAGGTGTTGTTGTACACAGTGCACCCTTTTTTGATGAAAACTATTTTTTTTTTTTTACTCAATGTGCGAAGATGGCGAGAAGTGAAGTGAAAGAGTTTGCAACAGAATCTGTACTAGAGTCAGAGGAAGTTGTTTAGTTTATTGTCTCAGGTTTACCCCACGAAAGTTGATGATCGGTAATACTCGGCCAATATTAGGAGCGTTTGTTTATTATTAGCGTTGTTCACTAACATAAAGTTTAATGATAACTGGCATTGGCATCCTTTGAGAATTTATGTCAATAAAAGATATTTACAAACATTTACAAACGAGTCTTTATCTTTCATAACAACGCATTCACCTCGCAAATATATGACGGGTTTTTTACTTTTTCTACAGAACTTACAAGAGCAATAAGTTCTAATTTAAACAAGAGTATGATAGTACTCACTATCTTCGCCTCTGATCACCTCTTGAAAATTTTTGACTGATCTGTGCTCCTAGAAGTTACGTTGGCCTGTTAGCGCCAGATGAACAGAACTGAAGAAAAAAACGAACGAGAAATGACCGCTGCTTGAATTGTTACATCACAGCTTTAAGCACTGCAATTTGATTTCTCTCCTATTTTCGTAGACCAGATGAGGAATTAGTACGGAGCCCCAGCAGATCAACAGGGAACACTATAATGACTGAGGAACACAAAAAGGAAACTGCTTATAAATTATTACCTTCAACAGGGCCACCAATTGTTTCTGTCTCCATTGAAGCTACATCCATGTCTTCTACGTGGACAATGAAATCTACCTCGTTTTCATCTTCTGTTGGCATAATGGCTGAAGCCCATGACCTGATGGTCTTCTGGTAGTCTTTACCCAATTTCAGTTGACGTTCAAGTATAGCCTTGTAGGACATGCAGATATTCAGCGAACTTAATCGATCGATGCACATTTTGTCAGCTCGGCCTCGTTTCAGCACCAAACCAATCAACTCTGCGTTAGCGTTCATTCTTTGATTCCTACACACCAGCAAAGTGCCAACACATTGCATCATGCTGGGAATGAGTATATCCGGAGTTTTCTTCTTATTTCGCTTTGCCCGAGGATTGGTTGCTATAGCATGCACCAAGCGGTAGATCATGGGAGCTGCCTTCTGTAGCTCGTCGTTTTGTGCAAAGTAGGAATGAATCTGACAGTCTACAACATTTCCAGAAGATTGAAATAACGATCTTGGCTCCGATGTGCACAAGTATTTTGCTTTTCGGTTAATTCGTTTTGCGAATACTTCTTCAAGCGTCTCCTTTGCATCGTCATTGGCTTCTAATATCCAGTTAGTCAATCCTTTCCAGTTCTTTTTCGCAGCAAGTTTCACTAGCGGAGCTATATCGGCTGTCACAGGTATCTCTTCTCTTTCTTCGATTGTTTCCACTATCACCTAAGTCAAAAAAAAGAAATATGCCTAGTTTTGACGATTGATCAATACTCACCCTGCATATACCCACGGAAACTTTATTATCATAGCAAGCATCTATCATAGGGGGATTGTGGTCCTCCCTTCTCTCTGCTTTAGTCATTATAGCTATTTCTGGGTTTGAGGTACATGGCGCATAGCAACACATTACGCGTTTGCTTGGAATAAATTTAGTACTCTATACCTGCTGCTTATAAAACTAAAGTCCCACGAATGTCATTGGAGAGGTTTAACTTCTCAGTGTCGTTGTAATCCCTCATACTATGGCTGTAATATTTCAGATACTTTGTTCCTCATAATTTCGATCAAGTTTTAACTTTGTTACCTTATCATGAAGACGCGGCGAAATATGCAAGTGATGAAAAAGCTCAAAAGTTATGGAATTAGCAGAAAACAGCGTTTTGTGCGGGACGAGGGATAGAAAAGGGTATTTTTGTAACAATAAGAGAGTATTCGAAAAAATACCTACAGTTGTACATTCTCATCGATATCCAATCTATTTTTTTGTGAATCCTGAGCTTGAAACTCCTGCAATCTTGGACAAAATATTTCGCCAGAATTCTGTGGAAACCACAAACAGAAGGGCAACATCATTAGCCACACCTTCTCCCCCTCTTCTCCTCCTCCTCTTCCCGTACTAGCAATGTTGCAGAAGATGAGGCTTTAACTAATTTCCCTTTCACTTGCATATATCTGTCACTCCTGTATTCAATATTGCCAAAAGGTGATGAGGGGGAAGGCATTCAAAAGGGGAACAGGCAAATGCTGAAGTATGAGAAGGTCTGAAAACATTGACATGGATAAGAGTTAAACAGTCAGAGCACACAAGGAGGTTGAAAAGCAATTTATAGCAAGCATTAATGCATAGTGTACTGCCAGATGGCCACGGTGAGGTTTGGCGAATTTATTTTGTCCAAGATTGTGGTACAATATTGTCAACAGCCACTGTATCACCCGATTCAAACAACATAAATCAACAAGGGTAAAGCTGAAATCTAAAACAGCAATAATTTATTGACTGGTATAAACAGTATTTGCATAGATATAGGTATATATATCAGTTATGCTGCACATAAGAACAAAGTACTTTCAATTGCTATGAGCAGAAAGCTTCTTATGAACGAGTTTCTGATGAAAAATTCGTTGAGTTTAGAACGTTTCATCAGTAGAAAATTCGTACAAAAGAGAAGTTCACGTGTAGAAGTTTTCGCGAATGCATCAGTTTTTGTAAGTGCTGGACAGGGGAAAGACAATGAAAATAAAAGATTTTTTCGAAACAGTAACTTCGTTTTCAAAACAAGGTTCTGTTAAATTTTCCTGTCCTCATTCTTCAAAACATGTCACAAATTGCAATGTGTTCTCCATAGGACATTTTAGAACTTTTTCGCGTGAAGAATGTTTCACGGATTAATTTTTTTTTTCGCAGATTTTGCGAATTTGAAGACAGTGTAGCGAAATTCGCGGAAATTTCTACACGCAAACATTTCTACACTTAAGGTAAACCCATGTATGTCCATGCAAAATTGCAAACTCATAGCTGCATCAGTTCTCATTTCATGGCTAGGGATTTCCAATTCCATAGGTATTGATCATGCATGAAAAGCCTAGGCAGCACAAAATTGAAACCAGAAGGTGCACTGCATTTAGAAGATATCCAAGGGTGTATGCACTTGAATCAGTGCATGTGTCTACCGATTTGTGTAAAAGTTACAGACTTACACATACTTACAGTGACTTTAACGTCCGAGAAACAAGGTAGTTCTTCTTCGATATCAGCTTCGCTAGATTCTTGTGAAATGGTGAATAGGCCGCGCTTTGACGAAGGCTCGGTGCTTGATTTTCGCATCCTTTTCACGTGCCGGCGGACGAAAGTAGACGATGCAACCACTCTGCTCTCCTCCAGTTGCTTGCAGAACATACGCTTTTGCTTGAGAGCTGTCCTAATTTTGCCAATGCAGCTCCGACATACAGAGCTGAAATCAGTACGCCTATCTAATGTAGCCTCTGTGAAATCCTCGATATCTCTGCAAGCTTCTGTTTTTTCCATCCCATCGTCCCACAACCTCAGTTTGTTAGACAAAGCTCGTCTATTGGAAGCATCTGCCTGAACTAGTGTCTGGTAACATTTCTGGCACATTATACAAATATCCCGTGAACTAGGGGACATGTATTTAGTTTCCTTCACTGGCGTATTTTCGGGTGTGCGTTCCATTTTACAACAGCGTACCCTGAAGGAGATAAAATATGGAACCAAAAATTTAAAAATGATATACACGATGATATTAAAGGAATATGGGATCTTGGAACGCATTAATATATACTTCGGAAGTTAAAATATTTTAACTTCCTTGCATATACGCATGTAACTACGCACAAGAAAAACATCCATTGTTCTTGTTTGTATCTGATCCTCTGTTTGAGTGCATCCACTGCTAAAATATTTTTTTGTATTTTGAAATTTTGAATAAAAATTTACGAAAGTTATGTATAGAGGGAAATGCATTGTCTTTATCTTTTTTTTCTTTCATATTGGCCAAATGATGCAACAAAGAAAAATCTTCAATACATGTTATTTTTAAACTAGAAACCAGTTCATAACAAAGCTACAAGTAGAATGTTAATAAATTAAGAAACCTATACAACTACATTTTTATGACTGTTTTTCAAATAAGAAACATTTTTCGTCCATATTTACACATTGCCTTGGCAACGGTGTGAGCGATCGGAGATAAGAAGCTATTGTATTACAGAGAAAAATTTGATTCGAACATGTTCTAAACTCGAACGTTTCCAGTTCCCAAGTTACAACGTAAAGGAAAGGAATTATTACAGAAAACCATAAATTTGCAAACTTTTGGAACTAAAGACATCAAAATTTACACCTAGTTTCTTTTAAATATATATTAAAAATGTGTAGAAAAAACAGCATTCAGATTTAAACAATGCAGTCTATGACTATTTTACAATGACAATTTATTAGCCCTTCTCGTATCACACAAAACCATGTATGTGGGAAATAGGGAAATAATGATTTTTCAGATTTTTACGTTTTTGACTTGTAAGTGCACGCGATTTCTACTTATCTGAGAAATTTGAGCACAAGCTAAAAATGCTTGAGAGTGAAGATTTTTGGCAACGATTGTAGACCCTTCACCTAGTTTCTTATAAAAAAACGTGTAGTCTAACGGGGACACGTTGTGGGGAAAATTAAAAGGAAAAGATTGTAATGTGCGAAGAAAATTGAACGCCAGTGAAAGTTAACAAAAACATTCCATATTCCACGAGTCAAGTACTATGGTTTCCCTGTTGAGGCACATGATGTTGAATGACAAAAACAAATTACGTTATGTGCGTTCAAGATGTTTGGATAATTTTGTCTTAAAATCTACTCAGATCTAAAGGCGTAGTTCTGCAGCCCTCAGTTCAATCAATAACATATGTTCTGTCATCATATCAACATCTGTTCAGAGTATATATAACAACCATCTTAATTCTATTCGTGCAAACAAAGTTAATATCAAGGACCTATAAAGTTTACCGAAATCGGACACTTTTGGAGAAATGTAACGATTCAAAGCTCAATTATTCGTAGTCAAAATGAACAAAATCTTACTTTCTCCAAAGAATCCTTCGTCAATTCTGACTTCAATTAAGAACTTAATCCATCCAAAGAATGGTCGCCAAACGGTTTTCCAAGTACTTCACACAACACATCCTCATCGACTTTCTTTTCTCCTACATGGCGTAACAAACCATTCGCAGCTAATTACGGATGGGCAGCGACGACTGCAATAAACAAATAGGCGCGACCCCCGTCTTTTCCAGCTGCAGAGAACAGCTCGCGACTATTAAGAAGAAAAATGTTCTGATCGCGCTGATTGCCAAGATTCACTAGTCTCTCTCTCCGTTTTCTTCCCGGGGGCGTACGCGGCGTTCGGGTTGTTGCGCTCCTGTTGCATATGGTTTTGTTGGTGGTTTGA
>JAOBRC010417345.1:0-12256 GCA_027575255.1 Scolionema suvaense
CGCTGGGGGTCCACATCAACCAATAGCATCCCTCTATTTCCACACGGGGGTATACATAACTGAAATACCGTCACAACAATACTGTCAGCAAATGATGGGTAAAACAAGAACAATACTGTCAGCAAATGATCAAACAAGAGCAATACTACCAGCAAAAGATGGGTAAAACAAGAACAATACTGTCAGCATATGATGGGTGAAACAAAGAATAATACTGTCAGCAAATGATGGGTGAAAGTATATGCCTCCTTTCTCGTGGATCTTACTGTGACTGTGACGGCGTCCAAATTGCTCCAGGTATAGGATAATAGACTGTGTATGCCCCTGTTTGTGAAACACTCGGAAAAATATTTAGAGCGAATGGGGTCCAGTTCCCTACTATCCACATCAGCGAGGGCAATCACCGACCCTCAGCTTCACAATCAAACATCCCAAGCTCGTTCTTGTGTTTGGTCAAGTTTAAAGAAACACTAGTGTTCTTTACATGTTAACGACAGAAACTTACCACGGGCCAGCAAAACCATTATGCTTGACTGCTAAAACGTGGACACCACCATTAGAATTCCTACTTTTACAAAAGCGTTCATGAAAGTATCGATATACTTAGCATGGTTTTAACCTTGGGGTTTTTGAACCAATATGTTATATAAAGCTTGCTCCTGCAACAAAAAGAAAACACATAGTTGCATGCTTCTTGGACAAAGAATCGAATGTTGCAAAACAAAGCTGGTAATATTCAATATTCTGCTCACCATTATTTTGCAGAGAGACATCTTGGCTTTGCCGCCTGGCCTGAGGTAAGTTTCTGTTATATTGTCTTTACTTACTCAAGATTTTTGGTAAACTTGAGCTAGTACTAGAACGAGGTTGTAATGTTTTGACTTCATTTTGAGGCTAAATTAAGAGCATTAGCCCTACCTAGCTCGGGGTCCCCTACCAGATTTTTACCCCTAAGCAAAAACGCCTGTGGTTGATGCGTAGGCGTTTTCTGAATTTTCCTGAAATTAAACGGACCACTTTAACCACCAGTTTTTTGGGGGTTTTATTGCTTGGTCTGGATGGGGTGAAAACTTTTTGGGATGCAAATAGGGCAAAAAGCGGACGTGAAAAAAACCCTTAAATGGGCTGTAAAAGAAAACTTTCTTGCATTACGTCCATATATTCATTAATTTTATAATGGAACAGGAAAGACAAAGTTTGACTCACAAAACGTAAAACAAATCACATTATGGAGAAATTTAGAGCCAGTTTGGGATTTTCCTTTTGTTTTTTGCTAAAAATTTATCTTTATGTCATTTGGTCTTCACGTCACAGCCTACAGGTGGCAGTTTTGGACAATTTTATGATTTTGCATATTGCTTGGCGATCCATAGTTCTGAAAAGTTTTATGCTCGTTAATTCTTCCAATCAGTTTATATCAGGTATTTGAGACCCTGAAAAAGCCTGGGGTAGGGGTAGAGTTAAGTCTTAGTATGAAAAGGTACGACCTGATCAATGTGTATGATATTGACGGTTATAACCAGGAGTGTATACCAGGATTGTGCTAAAATATGTTCAAGTTCCACCTAGTTTTGTACAGGGCCGCAGAGGGCCCAAATCAATGCATTTTACGATCTTCATGATAATATGTGACTGACCGACTGCTTGATTACATAAAAACAGACCTTAACAGCAAATGAATACGTTGAATGTTATTTAGATTTCTGTTTATAGACGTTGTACAACAAAGCAAATCACAGCAATAATATAATTTTAACCCCATTCTCTGTTCATATCCTCTCAATGTCACGCGTTAACACTTTTTTCAGTTACGTCTTGCTTTGTATGTTGGATTGCAGTCAGAACTGTATCGCAAAACATTTCCACTAGAAAAGTCATTTGCATTCGCGTATATCAATAGGATCACACGATAACAGCACTTTGGAATGAATAGTACCAACCTCTTGTTTAGCAAATCTGAAAAAACTGGGTTGGATCCTCTTTACAGCAACATCCTTTCGTTGGTCATATTTACCCCTACAAAGAAAACAAACCCACAGCTGCTAACTCCTTTCTAGCAGAAAGTGTTTTGTTTGCAAATGTAGATCGTTGGCATATCCATACTACTGTGGTCATGATTTATAGGCTGATATAGAATACATTTATTCGTGCAAGGAAACTAATTATAGGTGGCATTTGAATAGCAGAATGCACGGGACCAGCGTACATTTTTCGTAAGAAAATTACTACAGTAGACATCCGCTAATTCGAATGCTGCATAATTCAAACTTTCGTTGTTTCGAACAAATATTTAAGTCCCTTGAAAGTCTTACATTAAATGCCGCTTAATTCGAACTTTCTGTAATTCGAGTAATTTTATCGGTCCCTAAACGAAATGTAGCCTTCAAACGTGACGATTCTCAGGAAAACACAGGTACTTTGTAATAATGGCAACAGTATGTCTTTTAGTTTATTTACATCTTCAAGTTCTTTATAAAACCAGTATGTACATGGGATCTGTAGAGATGTGGTCCATGTTCACCCAAACTGTATCAACAAGCGAGGTGATAACCATTTTATAAATGAAAAAACTCAGACCTGCATCAAAGATGTGTTTAACGTGTAGAAACATCATCTGTCGACTTTTTTGCCGTTCTGAGTATGTTGCATTAGTTTAGAGGTGCGAAAAGAGAAATGGATGCTGTCTTTAATAGATATGCTATTTTACCTCAACTTCTGATAATTCGAACATTTTTGTTGGTCCCGCGCTCGTTCGAATTAGAAGATCTACTGCACAGGCAATCTTCACTTAAGCGAGCAAGGACTGAATCATAATTTTACATTGATACCTAATTTTGTTCTCTCGATTCTTTTCAGAAATTGTCGTGATATAATATTTACATTGTTGTGTCAATACGAGCACAATCTGTTTTGCGCTCCAAATCAAACAATTTACCTGAAGATGACAGTTCCTCCACATCCTCTTCCCAACTCTTGCCGACGGTCAAAAACGATCTTTCCCACAGATATCATGTCACCAACTTTATTCTCTGTGGCGAATAACAATAATAAAAGGAACTAAATCAGAACAGTCCACGCCTTAATAAGTAAATTAAAGGGGAACTAATGGCTCTAAAACAAGTTGCGCACACATCATAAACACTCATGAGGTGAAATACTTGCGAAGTGTCATTTGTTTCATAATTACTTCGTTGCCGTAAAATTAGCGATTTAAGGGTTCGGATTTTCGGTCATTTTCTTACAAGAAAATGCTAGCTTTTACGGCTTTCTAATAACAAAAAAAAATACATTTTTCCTAGTCTATGACTTTGATAGCTCACAGTAGAACATTTGTTCATCCCCCATTTAGTGCGTCTGCCCTTTTTACAAAAAAAAGCCCTTTCTCCACCTATTGAGCATTAGCGTGGCACCTGATAACTTTCAATATGGCTGTCGCGTGAAGAGTTGCATTTGGCTCCAGCGAACTTTTGGCGGCTTGCAACTTAGACTGCAAGATGTTTTAATTTGAATTGGATGTCAAATCATTGCAAATGGATTGCTTTTAGTTCGGGGCGTAATCGTATGAGCTTGGCAGGTGACTCTATGCGCAAGATGATGATTTGTGGATGCCTGCAGGAAATGCTGCTTGTTGGCCTGGCCACAAGCACCTAGAACATTTGCTGTTGGCTGTTGTGTAGAGAGTTTTGCTCGTTTTTTTTTTCTGGTACTGTGACGCATATCTAGCAGTTTAAATCGTGAGTATGTAGAATTTGCCATCTTTGAATGAAAATTGGAAATTTCTCCTAGAAATTTGTTTCTTGTTGTTGTGCTGAACTCCCTGCCTTTGCTACTATCTACCTGTAGGGCAAGCTAGTCCTGTTTAGGTTTACAGCTTCGTTGTTCAAGTTGGTGTGTAGCTAGTAAGCTGCAGCACTTAGGTAGTTGAAGTATGTTTTCATCTGAGTCAGCTCAGCGTTCTGCATTAACGTTCCCATGACTGACGTAGGCCTATCCAGGCTTGTCTCACTTTAATTTTCTGGCACACTCTATGAAAGTTTAATAAATGGAGATACTGACATAGTCTTACGTGTTTGCCTACTAGAGAGAGGTTTTGGAGAAGAACACGAGTCTGAGTGAGCAGGCAGCATATTGGAAGAGTCTTGCTATGTACGGTTAGGGGTACAGAGTGTCATTGACAGTGCATTAGTACGGTAGACTGACTTTAACTACATAACTGAAATGCGAATAGGTGTAAGGGTGTTTTCTTTTTTCACATTTTTCGAAAATCATATACAATCAATTCCTTAGGAAAAGACTACACATTCCATGCATATTCCTGTTCAGTTCTACACTCACTGAAATTAGATGCTATAGATCTATATTCGCTGAAGTTAGATGTTAGGCCAATTTACGGAATAAAATTAGTGTACTCAAATACACGCCTTTTTATAAGCAATGTAATTTTATGTCCGAGCCTCGATGTTGCTCACGTTTTCCTCTTTCCCATGCTTGATTGTTTCTTAGCTGTTGCTTGTTGACCATACTTGACTCATAGCTTATCGTTGAATAAATAATCCAGAAATGCAGAATGAAAGTTCCTTCCTAAAGATGTCTATCTATCTATTCCTGTATCTATATTCTAAGCGGCTACAGCTGAAAGATTTGACATTTACAATACTGGCGTATAGGCTGCCACCTTTCACTATTTAACTCAAAATATTTTTTTTCTGAGCCAAAGATCTTTACGTACTTGTGAACTCGCATTAAATGCATTTTTGTTTTGGGAGGTAGAAGTTATTTTTATGCACACCCATTGAGTGTTGGAGTCGAATAACAGAGCTCCAATGGTGGCTTTCTGTCATTTGTGTTAATTGAAACTGGACCTATGACTTCTGAAGAGTAAGTATATACAATCTCCTTTATTTCATTGCAAATAACTCCTAGATCTGAAAGATTTCTATCGCCAAGGGCTGTGAGAAATTTTAGTACATTTTGCTATGAAAGCACGTTAATTTTTTGCTATCAGTGAACAGAAGCTGTCAAGCAGATGTGCCAGCAAGTAAATCAAATGTGTCAAATTCTGGAAGCAGAATTCTTGTGCAGTTTTGTTCTTGTAGCATAATCCATGGTGTGGAGACAACAAGGGTTTAGTACTCCATGGAAGTGTTAAAACAGAACGCTACCTAACTTTAGGTTTACCTTCAAGAACTATTCCACTTAAAGCACGATTACCACTGACTTCTTGACTGCTTTCAAATTGTCTTACTGGCTCATTCAAATCCAATGAGGGCTTCCTTTGGTGACAAGGAATTTTACTCACAGAAAAGTGTGACTCATTTGATTTATTGAATACCCGGCAACACTGATGGTCTCTCGTTACTGATCAAGTCTGTAAGACTTGGGACTTGGGTATAAAACAAATGCAACCCTGTGCATATACATCATTGATATTAATTCCCTCTGCTTGCAAGTGTGGTACCTAACAGTTTATAATGTCAACTTTTTTGTGTCTTTCCTGAATCCCTACACACAAGCTTGGCTGAAACTATTAAGAATAGTATCCATTTTGATCGAAGGTTTTGTTGAAGTTAAGAGCTTACTTAGACGGCATTTTTTTTTTTTGAAAGATCCAGGATCTAAGGTGAAATGTAAGCTAAAAATGAATATATCAACAGCAATCGATTAGTGTGAACAAGAAAGATTAGCAGCAAGAATTTCACATTTGAAAGCTGAATTTATGTGCAACTTCAGCTTCACTTGCTCACAAGCTGCAAAGGTACAACAAGCTTGGAAAGCTTAAATTCTCCTCATTTTTTGTGTTCTAATCTGAAAATATGTATCAAATTTGTTTAACTTAAAGCCTAACTAGGTTCCCAACTTTAAGCAAGGGGAAAATAATATGATTTGTGAAGTAGCGACATAAGTTCCTTAAGTTTCAGGGAAAGGGAGGACAGAGCTTCTAACTGTCTAGCTAGGCTTCTCACAAAAAGACAGGTGTACCTACCAACCTTTCAGACGTCTTTGAAATTAAACTGTACACTTTCCAAGGTTGAAGTTCTTATTTGCGATCAGTTGGATTAATAAAAACAAGCTAGTCAAACAACCAGATGGTCTTGCTAGGTAGCTGCTTGCGGTCAACACTTGCTTTGTGTGCCTGATGCCTTTTGTTCGCAGACACAAGCTTATCAAAAACTCTTCCGGCTAGCTACATGCGTACGGCAATCTAGAGATACTAATCGGTCAGCTGAATTGCATATCAAATGACACTCAAATCCTCCAAATTAAATTAGTCTATGCTGTCACGAGGATGCGATTTCTGCTCAACTTCTGCTCTGCCTGGCTGATGCAATGTTCACTAATTTTCAATGCGTCACTGGTCTCGATTGCTCAGTGCATGTGCAGATCTTAGCTACCTGAGTTTCTGGTCAATGGCAAAAAAGTAAGGTGTGAATAGATCAATCAGCAAAGTGCCGGCCCTACATCACAGCATGTCTCGCTGCTCCCCGGTTCATGGTGGAAATCATAATGACCGTACACATGGTTCAACACTAATTTTTTGAACGTAATTGGGATCAGTGGGAAAAAAATATTTTTGTTTTTACGATGAGACTACTACACTCTTTGATTTGAGATAAACTTTCATAGTCACCATTAGTTCTTCTTTAAGTAGAGAAGACGACTGAATGGATCAAGAAATATTTTTGAAAATTCATTGAAATAAAAGGTAAAACACACTGCCTAATTGAATCGTGGCAGTCCTGAACTTCGAAATATATATCGACACCAATAACGTAATCGCACTGAACGTCACTTGCCACTAAGGTTCAGGTAATAAAAGATGTAGCAGGCAGTACTAATTTTAGATCGAAAATACTAGGACAACGATGACATAATCGTACCTGATACTGTGAGTATAGCACTACCATGAATATTAGCTGCTGAGACGTGATCTGCTGAAATACCACCAGCAGTAGCAATGTTTACACTTGCGCTATTGGATGGTGAAGAGGTTGCATCCGCCAGTAATACATCTAAAGAAACAAGTATACACACCCTGTCTAAATGCATAGTAGCTACAAATCCTGCCAGAAGATGCAAGAAGCACCCCATAACCGCCGCTCCCATTTTCATACTACGTTTATGCACTATATGCAAAGAAACAATGATGGTCTTACTTCTTCTGACATCGGCACGGTAAGTTTTGTGACAAGGACGAGTATTTCATGATAATTTATGTCAACACAATTCAGCCCAGAGTTGTGACTTCCCAAGCCCACTTGTATGCTCCTGGGCTGTCTCATGTAATTCTTTCTTAGAGTCCTATTTCATCAAGACTCACAAGCCTTTTCTTAACAGTGGAATCAAAGCCACTAAGGAGTTGGTCTTATTTGGCTACCAGCTTAGCATTTAGGACAATTTTCATGATTGTTTCTTTGCCATTTCTGCCTTTGTCACTTGCTCTGGCCTTATTGATTCCATTGTATTACTTTGACATCTGATATTTAAGGTTGTGTAAGCTCTATGTTGCTTGAGCTCATTGAGAATGACACTGAAATAGTAGTCGAAACGTCTGACACAGAGAGTCTCTTTTCTTGTCTTGTTTTAGAATTTCAAAACTACAAGAATGTTTTTCGGAATTGTGTTTGTCTTATTTTACTTGAAGTTGTCTGTGGGTAGCGGAAATACTATTAGCTTAAGTAATAGCAACAAGCATTAAGATATCCAGGCATCTAGCATTTTTTGCTGATTGCACTATGTTTACCCTGGTACTCTATGCTCGTCGCTATCTTGCAGTATCCTTAGCTAAGAAATAGGCTGCTTAAATGATGTTTTACAATAAAAGCAATTCTACTGTGTATAGTAACCGTAGCCCATCTACCTGTCGAGCATTATCATCACATCATCTAATTATCTTTCTATAATCCTCAAAGGGTACAACGTTCCAAATTACTGGACGAGTGTTTTTTTTATTTGATTCACACATCACACCCCCTACATAATGCTCCACTTCGATGTGCATAGAAATACATTGAATACGTCCAAATCAAAATTTCAATTCATATGAAACATTTTTGGCCTGAAGATGTTCCTAAGCCATAAAAAAAATCATGTTCTATGTAAAAAAAGAAACATTTGTGCCCTACTTCTGTAAGAAAATTGATTTTGACCACATTTCTGAAATACTTGTCTTTGGCGGATGACAAATATTTCGGAAACTGTACAACCTACGAACAGCAAATTTGACCAAAATACTGCTTAAAAATACACCAAAAGTACCCAAACCGCAGCTTTTCATCTCTTATCATTTGGTTGCTAAAAGGAAAGATTTCTGCAGGGAAGGAGGAAGGAAAATGTCAACACTATCTCAGAAGAATGGGGGTGAAGCACATTGGCCGATATCAGATACCTTGCAATAACGTTTTTTTGGGGAACATTTTTGCTGACCAAGCTTAATTGCACCCTAAAAGAAATTATTGGTACGCATTCTGACGACATTTCACAAATTTTTAGCCAAGAGGTCAAGTGATTGGGTCAAATTTTGCAGAAAACTAGACAGTTCCTGAACATGAAACTCAAAAAGGATCATTCTTTTTCTTGTGGATTCTTGCTTACATATACTATCTAAAACAGTAAAACGGACTCAATATAACTAATATGGCAAACATGAGTGAATTTCAGTCAAATTTTAGGGTTTTACGAGCATTAAACGTGATTTTGGGACAAAAATGGGCGAAACATATGATACTTTGTATAATGTATCATGTGAGGTCATATCTCAGGGAGTCTGGGGCAAGAAATATTTCTACCTTTTAGGATTAAAAACACGCTTATATGAATGCTATGTCTGTGCAAAATTAAAAAAAAAGAAAATTCTCACCCTGAGGAGGATTTGTTTGTGCATAAGGAACAAATTTGCCTTCCACTTTGCAGAAAACCTTAAGTGGCTTCTTGTCAGGCTTCGTATTTAGTGACCATGTTCGTGGATTCTCAAAGTTCTCCTTTAGACATGATGGGCACACTGTGTTCGCGAACAGCCGAAGTCCGTGCCATTCGGACACTATTGTGCGTAGCTCCTAAAGCAAAACAGTATAGAACAGTAAATTTCGATCATAAAATAGGTTGGCCAGAACAATGATAGCTTTTTCTTGGGCTTGTTCTTCTTTATAATGGAAACTAAATTGCAGATCAGTTTCATACAACATAATTGAACATATTGAACATAATTGTTTTATCCTGATTAGCTATCTTATACTAAATTTGGCGAATGAATGAGGCGAGAAGTCAAAAATCGGTGGTTTAAATCCTTCTATGCTGATGTTCAATACATGCTTCGTGAGAGTAGCAGCTCTTGTCTGTAACTTCTGCTGATTCACATTCCCTGTTTTACATCACCTTCATTCATACCAAAGGAATGCCGAAGAAACCTTTGCTGGACTGAAGTTTGCGGGATTAGTGAACCAGGCAATTTGTTCTGATACTTTGTATGAGAGCAGTAAGTCTGAGAAAGGCATTTTCAGATCATAACTGCAAATTGTACTTATTTAATCCGTACAAATTTGTACCCCAAATGCATCCCGCACAGTATGAGTCCGTAAACATGTGTCCTGTAATTCACGAGTTTTGGAAATTTTTTTTTTTGGTCGTGCTTAATACCTTTGAGGTCCAATGTATGTGTCTTCCCCTCACCAAAAGCAGTACAACACCTATAAACTCTCATGAATCCGCAAACATTTGTCCTGCAGTTCTCACCAATTTCCTCAGATGCTTAGTCATTTGTTGCCCTTCCATTTTCAGAGAAAACAATTTATGCGAGCAAGGTAGCCACTGCCAGGAATCCATCTCGTGTTAGTACAAATTTTTGTATATTCTGCTCAGTTTATTGCGGTCCTCCTTTTCGCATGTTAATGATCCAATAAATGTTCTGAGTTCTGATTAAATATTTTCCTCCTCGCTAACGATGCCCAGATATGATCCAGATTTTGAGAGCAAGCAGGATTTCCTGGTTTCACATATGAGTTTACATCAAAAGAAGCACCAAAACAGAATGGTTGGGGTTGCATTGTCTGCAGAAACAAAAACAATAATAATTGTAAAATCAGGATACGAAGTTATTTTAAAACTTTCTTGACAGGGTTCGGCAAATGTACTTTGTTCCCTGCGGTGCCCTTTCGTGTCACTATGGTTACTATATTATAAGCTATTGCACAGGTCATCAATAATCGAATCTGAATTAATGTTGTTCTTACTTCTACCATCATCAAAGGAACTTTCCATGTTTCCGATGTCTCCTTCGATCTTGCAAGAATCCAGATAACATTCACATCATCTGTCTGCTGGAATGTACATTTAACTGTACTGTGCTCCTTCAAGAGAATACAGAGTCCATTTCTCCAGCAAGCAGATGCGGGATATTCTGAATGAATCCTTGCGACGAATCGCAAGAAGACACCGACAGGGAGGGTCCCACGGTGGACTTCAATTTTAATGCTAATCTCTATCTACAAGAAAAAAGTATAATGCTAGATTTCATATACTGAAACATTGAGGCCGTCAAGCAGTTGTGTCAACTGCAATTTCTGTGTGCATGGGAACCTATAAGGTGCCGTTTGTGGTAAATTTCACTAAAAATCACTCTTCAGCTCTTTGACGTTTTGGTAGGTGCTACAGACCGCTGGCCTGTTGGCACATGCTGTATGCTCATACTTTTCTGTAGCGCTAGTCATCTCTCGCTTTCTTACTAATTACATCTTCTATCTTCTGTGACTTGCTTTCCAGCCATAAACAGAGGTTACTCTCTCATGAGGTAAATACAAATGCTGAAATTGTTCAGGTTTAAGAAATATAAACAGTCTTTAAAAGGAATGTTTAGACAGCCATTATTGCATAAATATAAATGGAGCATAGCAAGCAGCCTCTACTTGCATTTCGCTGATCACTGCTTCAGTTTTATTGCAGCTATCAGACATGACACCATGGTATTTTACACAGGCTTACTGCTCAGGTTCGTACAGAACGATGTTGAGGCGAAGTAGGAAACAGTGCATATACCAATTGATGTTGTCAGAAACAGTGCTAATAACTAATGAAAGAAAAATTCATGCCGCATAGCTTCTCGTTTGGGAGATAGGTGGGGTATATAATCTATCTTGCCTAAACAGGTTTTCGTCAGACTCCCCGTGTAAAAGCAGATAAATTGATGTCAAGGAAGTAGAAAATTCATTCATGATCTAGGAAACCGGTGCAGCTACTTCATTCAAAGCTCCATCCTTTGTAATCTGTGCTATGTTGCTAAAAGTATCTTCATGTGGTAGTTCCAAAAATGTTTTTTAGGTTCCCTTCGGGACCTCACAGCAATTTAGAGTAATATTTCAGTCCCAGACTGTATTTCTGATATCCTGCCAAGACCATGTGCCATTTGATTCAGACATAGATTAGTTATGAAGTTGGTACTATATAACTAGAATTTTAAGTATAATGTTTAGCGCCTCCAACAGTGTTCGTGAATGTACTTGATTCACTATACAAACCTGCAAAAAGTGTCGGTGAATGTAGCTGTATCAATATACAGACCTGCAAAATGGTTCATCAGGAAAAAATCTTTTATAACTGCAACCAAATTTTTCCTTACTCCGCATGTTGTAATTGATGCATTTATAGTTTCGGAATCAATTTTTAGTCTTTCATTGCAACGACACTGCCATCCACGCAGTAGCCAGTGGTCAGTGTAGCAGTATAAGCTTCTGTGACTGTTTTCCTCTCTCTAGCCATAGGTGAGACTAGCTGGATCAGATACTTAGCACTTGTCATTTAAGTACAAAAACGGAGGTATACAGAATGAGTTCCTTGTCTAACGCCACATTCTTGGTCTAACGCCACATGCAGGAATGTATTCGTATTCAACAATCTGCATAAAGACCCTTGGTGTGGACAAATGTTGGACTTCCAACCATGATCAAAATGTGCGATTGTTTTTCCTTGAATTCAACTCTTGAATTTGCAACTGTAGCGTAATGCCTCGAATAATGGCCCGGGCGCTAACTTAACCCTATCCACACCGGGGTCATTTTGGCGGTGGTGGTCCCGGTGGTCCCTGCATAACTTCGGACGACTTAACTTACAGTGCCGTAGGAAGGTTTTTGCGGTTAGGGGGGCTTAATGATGCTTAGTGACTCCCGTCGGCACCACCATGATTGGCGCCACAGGGAAAATTTTGGAAAAAAGGACTTCTAGATTGGCTGAAAATGCCTCTCTAAAATGCAAAGTCGCTGTGGAATGT